>MU270838.1:0-13787 GCA_021432625.1 Leptodontidium sp. 2 PMI_412
CTTTAAAACTTATAAAAATTAAAGATTTATGTATAAACTTTATTTTATTAAAGTTTTATATAGTTATATAAATTATTAAAGAAGTTATTAGTAAGTGAAATTTGGCGTTTTTTGTATGTAAAAACTTAAATTTAATATTACGTAATAATTTACAATTCAAATTACTTTTGACTTTATAAAGCTAGTTTATAAGTGCTAATATATACAAATATAAAAAAAATTATAACTTTTTATTAATTAATTATAAAGATATTAATGCCTTAAAATCGCGATTTTTGGTGTAAAAGGCGGGCGGAATCTAGGGGTGGGCGGAATCTAGGGGTGAGACGTTAGATCCTCTTATTAGGTTACTTCTCCGGAGGGGGGTTCATAATATTACTTATCAAAACGCGGCTATATTAACTTTTTGTTTCAGGGCTATCTAGACAAAATAAGGATCAGTTTATCCGCCACTAAGGGATAAAGCTTTCAGACCTAAGTAATTCTAGATATCCTATAAATGTGCACCCTCAGTTTGCGCTAAACCTTTGCGATCTAGAACAACATTATAATATTAAACAGAGCTCAGTGAGCGACCCTCCGACGGCCTGGCGCGCTCGGTTAGGGATAAACACTATTGCTCCCAAATATTAGTCTTTTAGTCCTTCAGTCTAAAAGAGTCATACAAACCTCTGATGCTTTCGGTCTCAGAGAGATTGCGCTTAGAGGAGGAGCAGTCAAGGAGACTACTGAATTTGCCTCGCAAACTTAGTTCGTAGTTTCAATTAGTCCCTTTAAGTGCGAGACAATCTGCTACCATTAGCGAAGTACTAAAAGTAGGCCGTTAATCTCAATAGTGGCCAGAGTTGAAATACTAGTAGCTAACGTGTACAAGAGAAACATTTCACAACCTAAGCCTGTGAAAACATCCACTAAGAGGGTTCGCGCTCTTAATCTCACACTACGGCGTTGTTTTAATCGTTTAGTAAAGGATATCGGGTCTTCCCACAACAATTCGTAACATAGTTGAAAGGCATCATTCTAATGTCTAGGCAAAAGATAAGTGTCATCATCGAACGTCGACCTTACACTCTCGAGATGTTAGATAAACCACGTATACGACGCCATCATGAGATCGATACGTTGTGAAAGAGTGAAGGAATACTAAACAGATTGCACGAGACGACACGAGACGGGACGAGACGGGACGAGACGGAACATATTTATATACTTAGTAATTAGTGGCTTTCGCTTATGCATGTCAATTTGACAAGGGTACCAAGTGCGGACGCTAGACTCGGATTTCAGCGCTATTCCCTTCTTGTATCATTTCGTCTCGTCTTGTCTCGTCTCGTCCCGTCCCGTCCCGTCTCGTCCTATTGCGATCCCTCTAAACTATTAGTTCCCATGTTTTTGGTCGAGTTCTCCTTTTTATATATAGTGATTTGTCGCTTTGAGGCATCAAGAATAGAACGGGCGCCTACTAGGGGATCGACGATTCTCAAATTGCAGCTTCCCTCTACTATGCCTGCAGCCTGAATACTATTAATGCCCTCTTGAAAGTGCAACTTCAGTCCCCGTGCTACACATGCATCGATCAAACTATCTTAATTCAAGGGACCAACGCAACGTGTTGCAGCAGTAGGCCGCCGATTCGTCCAGTTGTTGAAGGTAACGGCCCTCCTTATCGACACAATATCCATGATCCGGACGCTGTCAATGCTCCAGACCAATGTTTTACTTCCCCCACACCGCCTCATGATGTATCGGCGAAGCCAGCTTGACTATTCAAGAAGTCAATACTTTCGGCACCGGCATGAAGCCTAGGAGACTTCTTTAAGCCTAATCCGTTTTGGGAGACCAACACCGTCGACATAGCGCCGGCTTCTTCTTCCTATCAGCAAGATGCATGGCATCTAGATCAGGAATCGCAGGGTCAAGGAACATATTGAAGTGGATGAAGCTGTATACACGGCCTTAGTCATGACCACTTGATTCTGATTAATAGGACCTAAGTGAATATTTTGATTAGATGAGACGGCTAAATAAGAAGCCGATGTGTAGTTTGTCGTAGGAAAGATATATACGACTATTTAGTATTAGAATGTATACAAGGGCGCGAATTCTTTATAAGTTTGACTGTTCACTTTCTTAACCCTCTTAATTCTTCAAGCATCGTCTTAAACATCACACTTTTATATATATATTAGAGTTATCTACTAATTCTCCACGTAGACAATGGCTCCAACAGAGACGACTACAGAGCCGAAGCAGCTAGAGTCGTCCCAAGTTGATGGCAAACGCGAGACCGCCCAGAATCTGTCTGTAGACCCATCTACTACTGGACATCTTCAGCAGACTGTCAGCGGAGCGAATAAGCTCACAGACCCGGCTACGGAGGGCATTATTCAAGGAGCGTCCAGTTGGGAGTACGTGTCCAACGGAGCGCTGATAAAACGCCGCTAACGAATACCTTAGAAATCTCCCTGAGAAGCTCTTTAGGCCAACGCCGTTTGAAGAGCGGAAGTGATTATGACGAAAGGAGTAAGAAATAGCCTCGGATAGCAGGGCTGGGTTATTGGATATAGGGTCTTACTTTTTTGGTCTTTCTAGGTTTGCTTTGAATGTATCAGATCGGCCATATATTAAGTTTAGGCACGAAATCCATGGTGTAATGTAACCTCGAGAGAATCAAAATAATGGCGTGGCCCGGCAGACGCTTGTGTAAAACATTACTTTTCTAATCTAGCCTCAATCGAGTACTATATGTATTATTAATTGATCCACAAGTGACTTGCCAGGGGTGAATCGGCGAAGCCAGCTTTGTCTTCAAGCAGCGAACATCATGCTACAGGCATAGGCCGCCGGTCTATCTAGGGGACAATAGACAGAGACGTACTATTTTTAGAAAACTACACGATCAATACGCTATAAACTCTTTTAATAATATCTATGTACTGTCCCTTAAGATTGTGCCTTAGTTGCCTCGGGGTAAAGGATCTTGCATATAACTACTGATTCTCTTTTGTAATATTACCTTAACTTAATAGAGATCTTAAGGATCGAAGGTTACTACACGGAGACATCTTATTTAAGAGAACTACATGATCGATATGCTATAAGCTCTTCCTCTAACTACCACGGTCCGATCGCTGTTAATACTTTACTTTAATGTCTTGCTTTATCTCACGTTATTTATATAATATATCTACGAGGCCACCTTAATTATTTAAGTGCTAATACATTCTACTGTAATTACGGGCTACAAGTATATCTAAGGGTGATTAGCTTCCTTTATCAGGAGTCTGGATGTTAGCTTAGACAGTTATATAAGGATTTAATTCCTTTAACGTTTTTATTACTATCGCCCTGTATATTCTTAGTATTTAGCTCTTTAACCATCTTTTTAAACCTTCTTACCTAGTTATATACTTTGTCTGTCGCGAATATAAAGTAACTTGTTATCCTCTTGAACATCCTATTATTATTTTACAGAACAAGATAATAGCGGGATATATTTAGAATAGTTCCCTGCTAACCCCACTTATCTCGGACGCTTAAGCCTTGATCTTAGACATAATATTATTCCCAGGCTTTACTTATATATTTACCGTTATTTAAGGGTATTTTACTATTAACTTGAGCGTCTATACTCCTCTTCTTTATTTCTTTGGATTATTTGTGTTCGCTTATAGACATATTTATAAGTCCTTGTAAGGATGGTTTTAGACTTATTATAGTAAGAACCTCCTTTTGCCTAAATAAGAACCTACTTTTTAACAATAAGTCACTTTAACTATTTACCTCTATTATCGCGAGGATCTATATAATATGCTTATATTGTGGATATTCTCTCGGAGCTTCGCCTAGAACGTTCAGTCCTCCCTCGTTATTATTGACTTAGCCGCTTTATTAAACCGCGCGAGAAATAATTATTTTAATAGTAGAGATACGAATAAAAGAACTCTATCTTACACGCCCTGGAATAAAAGCTTTTTTATGTAGTATAAAGGCTGTCTAATTATGTTCCGGCGTTAGTTTTATACTAGAGATTTTAGAAGCTAAGAAGACGTCTTTATTTCTTGCTTTAATAGGTCCTTATAAATCTTAAAGGAACTACTCTTTAAGTATAATACTAAATATATAAAGCTTATTTAAGGTAAAACCTATATTTATAAGCACTAAGATAATGCCTAAATAAAGTCTAGAGTATTGCCTATTAGGCGTATCTCGATAGTTGTTCTTAACGGGAGTAAGAAAAAGGAGCTATTAAAAGATATCGGCGATTTCCTTAACTTAACGTCCTAATAATAGTATTCTAATTGTAGTATTCCTTATTAACGGGGTTACTTATTATATAGACCCCCTAGAACTAAAAAGTTGTCTCTTTCTTACGTAATTGCGGGAGTCTTCGGTTTAGATATTTATATTTTTAACCTTTTTTAACTCGCTAAAGCCGGCTTTAAGAGCCTACTTGCTAAGCTTCCGCAAGACTACGTCCTCCTTTTAGAAGACGTTAACGCCGTCAGTTCGAATCGAGACTCTAAGATAGACTCCCGCCGAATCGTGACTAGCTCTCCCCTATAAACGAGGAAATCTGCCTTTAAAAATGTGTCTCTCTTTACTCTCTTAAATACTATTAATAGTATAGCATCGCAAGAAGGCCGGGTTTTAATTATAATTACTAATCACATTAAACGCCTTAATAAAGTACTTATACGACCTGGCCGTGTCGACAAAAAGGTTGAGCTTAGGCTTGTTAACAGTAATATAATAGCTGCCCTCTTTTGTCTCGTCTTTAAGCCCGTGGAAGTCGACGTTACTCTTTTAGAGAATACATAATTAAATATAATAGTTAGTCTAAGAAAGGATAAGAAGATCTGTAGATCCGTAAGGAGTCGGAAGGAAGAAGTCGAAAGAACTAAGTAGTTAGTAAAAGAATTTACACGTAAGGTGCCGGCGCTGAGTTTTAGTATAGTTAAGATTTATTTATTCCTTTTAAAGTATAAAAAATTACCGGAGTAAGCTATTAATAATGTAAAGGAACTCATCTCGAATCCTAGTAAAGCAAGGACGAAGCTACTAAGGATATCTAAAGATACTTAACCTGAGACAGCGCGAGAATTCAAGTTAGTACGCTTTTAATTATGCGTATATTAAACTTTATTAATGTCGTACAGGCACGGGCATGCGGCACCATGGCACCGCTGAGTCAGCAGCCCCTATTCGTGTATATAGTCAGTTACTCCTTACGAGCCTCCTTTTACAGAATTTAGACAACTTCATTACCACTTTAAGAGAGCACCTACTTTATACTCCACTTTTATACTATAGTTATAAGCCCCGGCGCGCTTCGCGCAAGTTATTAATTCAACTAAGTGAGCCTTTAAAGAGGTGGCTCCTTAGAAGAGCGGTGTGCGGTTAATCTCCTCTACTTAGAAAACTTTATAGGACTCTCACAATAACACCTTTTAAAGCCTTAATACGACTGAGCTTACCTCTCCTTAATACACCTCAACGCACCTCTACGTACCTTCGGCTACTCTTATTATAGCCTCAGACGCCTTCACTAGCGCTATATTAATTCAGCTCTCTACTAACAAACACTCCTTTCCTTTATAGCTAACTAAGCTTAAAGCTCAAGCTATGACTGTAGGCGCGTGGAGCCAAGTCGACCCCGATAGACTAAATACTCCGTATACGGCATCAGTTGAGCCAAAGCTCCCTATATTAATCGACGAGCTAATTAAAGTAGAAAACAAGGTGCGAAGACAAGCTTTAGAGGATTAGGCAGTAGACGTATTAGAGTAAAAGGGGCCCCGGCTAATATAAACAGTTGCTCGATTTGCGGACGTAAAGGAAGAACATACTTATTAGTTACGCGAATATTAGGTTTAACACTCTCACTAGAGTACCTCAAATTCACAGTACTAGGCCTTATGGACGTAGGTACGCCAAACGGTCTCTCTTATAATACGAGAGCTACTTCAAGAGCAATTAATTCTCAGCGGCAAGCTCTCGTTACAAAACCTTATACGGGCTCTTTAGCTAAGGTACGCACTAATAGAAGAAGCTATAATAAAACACGTACAGAACTAGTACTTAAAGGTACTCGCCGTAGTAAGGCTAGGCTTAATTAATCTTTTAGAGTGGCTCTTAACCTAGTTTCTGGCTTATTCAAGAGCGGAGGCAAAGCAGCTCCTTGAGCTAAAGGGGTTCTAACTTAAAAAGGACTTTTTAGAAGCAGTAGAAGAGAAGCTAGCCCCTAAGTGGGCCTCCGAGCAACTTAGGAAGGCTAATGAGGCTAATATAATAAGCGAGCAAACACGGTCTTTAGAAGAGTATACGCGTATTCTTTAAGCACACTTTTACTATATAATTGACTCTAAAACCTCGGTCTCTTCAGTGTATACTACCCTTAGTAGTCGACCTGATGCTCCCGTTGTTACTTCTCAGAATTGCCCTTGCCTAGAAGCAGGAGAGCGCCACTCATGGCCCCCTGCGGTGTGCTCTAAGGTAGAGCTTACTCTCACCGGCAAGACCTCTTTCCCCTTAATAGAGCTTAACGACACTCAAAAGGCCACCTTGCGCGAGCGACTCAAGCTGCCAGAATTCAGTAAGTTACGCGCTACTCTCAAGAAGAAGGGTTGGCTTATTAAGCCGGGAAATACCTCTACGACACCTTAATACCCCGGAACTGTGTATACGTGAGGGTAAGGTTACTCCCTTTCCTCTCTTAGAGAGCTACCTTCGTCGGTTCCAAATTACACCACCGGAGCTCTCTAAAAGTAATGGCTTCTTGCGCTCCACTACTAGACCTTAATTTGCAGAGGCAGTCGCTCTCCTCTGGATCTATTCAGCAACCCCTGGTGAGCTCACGCTCAACCCCACTTACCTTCAAGTGCTTTAAATTATGCCAGGAAGCGTAGTCCTTTTAGTCGAGCATCTCAAAGCTCTACCCCCCCTACCTTCAGGTTTAAAGCGTAGTCCTTTTGGTTGAGCATCCCAAAGCTCAACCCCCCCTACCTTTAAGTGCTCCTTATGCCTTAAAGCGTAGTCATACTCCTTTGGCCCCCTGGCGCTTTAACTAGCCTCTAGGGGGTACGCACAACGTGCAACCACTCCTTTATTAAGCTTTATTAGCTCTCTCTTTATATACTGTGGTGGGGACAGCCCCTGATTTCTTTTGTCACATGACTGCGTTGGTCCTTCGTATATATAAGGAGCTAACACTTGACTATAGAACGTTAAGAACGCAACACTAGATATATTCTATTTATTAGAACTCTTTTCCCTCCCCTCCTTCGCCGATTCGTACTCTCTAGATATGTGATATCTTTAGATTTGATTGATCTATTATTTACAGAGCCTAGAATCTCCTCCGGTGGCTCGCTATATGCTACCCTCTTGTTGTGTGGATTGGGGTTCGTCCCTCCCACAATACTAGCTTTCCTAGCTCTCTCTCTTCTTCCTGTATTCCTGTATTCGGACGTTACTTGTAACTGGGGGGTATGTCGTACAGGCACGGGCATGCGGCACCATGGCACCGCTGAGTCAGTAGCCCCTATTCGTGTATATAGTCAGTTACTCCCTACGAGCCTCCTTTTACAGAATTTAGACAACTTCATCACCACTTTAGGAGAGCACCTACTTTATGCTCCACTTCTGTACCACAATTAATAATTTATATAGGTGGAATAAGTAATCTTTAGTGACAGAAGTCCCGACTAAAATAGTTTAGACACCCTTAGCCTTAGAATAGCTAATAGGCCTAACTAACACCCCGGTCTTATTATTATCTAAGAGTATTATTATATTAAGCGATGCCTAAGAGTTGTTTAAAGCGGTCATAGACATATAAATAGCCTCTAGACACACCTTAAACTTCACGTGCTCTTATACGCCTCCCGAGGATCTTCCCAAGACGACTTTAGCCAATTACTATTTAGCAGCTCTTTATCTTAAGCCGACAAACTAACTATCGAGACAAATTATAACTACTAAGTATATTTAGTAATTCCTTAATATCCTTAAGTCTCTTAGTACTAAGTAGGAGTCGCCTCCTCCGCCTACCGCTGTAAATAAAGTTAAGTTTAAAGGACTAAAAGCACAAGCTTTTACGCTAGAATTTAAATAGGTTAACGAAGTGTTCGTATATACTAGGCTGTATTTAAAGTTGCTAGCGCTAATAGAATAATATAGTTAAGATAAAAAGGAATACAAGTATAAAGTCGTGGAATCATTAGCACTAGCTAATGAAGTGAATAAGCTGGATTATTACGTCTTTGTCGCTCGTACACGTCTTAATAAGTCTTAGTTTCGAATGCAACCTCTGTTTCTAATAGTAGTTTAGACAAAAAGACTAAGAATTAGATTTAATATATTAATATTAAGTCTACGGGCTTACGGGACATCCTCCGGAAGGTTCTACAAAATGTCTAAGGGGTTTGCCTCTAAGAAGAGAAGCCTTTAGTAAATCTAGAGCCGCCCTACGTACTCAAATAGCAGAACGTCTACTAACTCAGTACAAGTAAAGCAGAACCTTCTCTATTATTACCTCCTCGATCTGGAGGAGTGCCGCAAAAACTAAAGCACGGCCCTTAATCGTTTTACGCTAGAGTATTTAGATTTACTCCTTGATTTTATTCGGACAGTTTACGCTTCGACTATCGAGTGCCTTAGCCCACTCCTTAAGTAATATTAAATCACGTACGACCTCTTATAGACGCTCTTTAAGCCAAATACTTTAACGCACGCTAAATGTTTTAGCACTGGCTAGCCGAGATATGTGAGGTACGAATTTAAGGAAGAGAAAACAGTAAATAGTAAGATAAAATACTTTCACGTTAAGGCTCGCTATTTAGATTTTGACAGAAAGGTATTTAAAGAGACGTTAAGTGAGTATATTATTAAGAAATTCTATAGAGCGAAATAGATTACTACTTTAGAAGTGTTCCCCCTTAAATACTACTTATACGAAAGGCAAGTTAAAGCCTACTTTACTAAATGCGGCCGGAAATTCCTTTTTATAATAAACGTCTACCTCTGTGAATATAAAGGCAAGGGATTTTATATTAAGAAAGATCGGGTTATTAAAATTCTTATTAAAAGCCGAGTCGTGGTTAACGTAGCGTATTTTCGAGAAGAAAACCCGAATTACACTAGACTAAGTATTAAGAATTCCGATAAGGGCTCACTAGCTAGTTAGTATGTGATCGATCTTAACAATACTAAAGAGGTGTCGGCCTCGGCTAAGAATAATAAAATAAATCTATTAAAAGTGACGGGAGACGACCTACTTATCTATAGCGTAACCGTTCTTAGGTTTAGCTTAGGCGACAGAAGATAAGGTAAACATCTAGTCCTTCTGCTATAATATCGCCTTGCCCTTAGCTAATATATAAATATAATAGAAGTAACTGTCGCTAATATTAAAGAGATTAACTGAAAACAAGCGGCGCTAGGCGACCTTTACATCCCCCCCAAAAAGAAGAAGGCTATATAAGCTCTTTCTAAAGCCTATATTAAGCAGGCCATAACTCATTCTTTTAACAATGTCGTAACAAGAAAGGGGCAAGGATTTAGCGTTTTATTATAATTAGTATTTAGTCCCTTATAAATATTGTGATTTTATTAACACAGATATAAGTGGACTACCTAGTGTAAAGAAGACTTTAACGGCGGAGTTAATTGCTGGACATCTTCGAAGGCCACTCATGCTAGTCTTTACTAGTGAGCTTAGTACAACAGTAAAGAGCGTCGAAAAGTGTCTGCCTCGTATCTTTAAACGCGCTTCTTAATAAAAGGCGGTCCTCCTCTTAAATAAGGCGGATATACTTCTCGAACAGCGCTTATCTTATAATATTTATTGAAATGCTCTTATTTACGTGTTCCTGTGAACCCTAAAATATTATTAAGGAATAATATTCCTTATTACTAACCGAGTAAAGTAGATTAATAATATAATCGCTAGTCGGATTTACTTTAAACTTAAATATAATAAGTTAAACCTTAAGTAGCGGACTAATGTCTAGCGATATTTTCTAGGCACGGTAACCACGCCTTAAGGAGTAGTAATTTATAGCCCGGACGACTTTAATAACTAAGTACAAAAGGAGCGTAATAGTCGCGAGGTAAGTACCTCCTTTATAACTTCGAGGAGAAAATTAATTAACGATATCGTTTTAGATTAAAAACCTAATATTAACGGCTCAAGCTCTAGCGATTTAAGAGGGATGCCGGGTGACGATATCTTATCTCGAAGTAGCTATTGCCGTATTTGAGGATTTCGAATGTGATTTCAAGGGCGTGGGATCGACGGAAGCTATAAACGGTTATACTTAGCTGAGGGCTTTGGCTAAGGCCGTGGGATACTATATATATAATAGGAGGGTTAGAACAATTTATATATATTAGTGCTTTGATTTCTTATTATTTCACCTTTTAATGTTTATACGCTCTAGGATAATAACAGTATATTACTTACGTCTTTTGAATAGTGATATAATTGTTTGAGGCTCTGTGAGGGCAGATATTTTATTAACGGCACTAAGCGTTCGGGAAGGCGACGTGTACGACAACTTCCCCGCCCGAAAATATGGGTCGCGCTACTATTCCTTCCGACCGTCTCTAACATTAAAGCCGTGCAAGAAATCCACCTGAATCTACGACCGAAGGGGTATAGCCCCAAAGCGTAATATATTTCCTAGTTAATCTGGATACTAAGGATAATCGGCTGACGTCTTACAAGTTTGTAGCATCCTTCGAACTACAACCCCATTATGCAATCGCACGTCACCCCACTAATGAACAAATGCCCGTCTTTCCTAACGATAACCACGGCCAGGTGTCTAATATATACGTATTGAGAAAGAATGTGGATGCGGATAATGCCGAGGAACGTTGTTACTTCTGCTACGAAGATTGGCAGAGCGGGGACGGCATAGTTCGACTAAGGTGTTGCAATCACTGGCTTCACGAAGACTATCTCTCTAAGTCCGTTCTCGACGGTCATTTTCCCACTTATAGAATCTGGCTTGCCTCACTAGATAAGGCGCGGGTTCTTGCAGGAGCTTCTGAGATGGGAGATGTTCAAAAGGTCAAGGAGCTTCTAGAAAAGCACACGCCCTGTGCAGCGCAGGACTATTACGGCAGGAATCCATTGTATTTCGCGGTGCTGGAGGGAGACGACGAGGTGGTTAAGGAGCTGCTCGGCCATGGAGTCGTCAGAATCATCGGACTCCGATTGAGAACTGGACCCGCTAGCTAAAGGGTCTTGAGCCCGTTAGCACTTTGTTCGCTGATGTGTAGTGTCTACGGTGTAGTCCGCTGAGAACAGCGTCCTAGAACTTCATGAACCGCTCACAGAATGGAGCTTAAAGTGAAGGATCCGGCCATTTGCTACGGCGACCTCTGCAAGTTAGATCCTCGACTGTTCGCAGACATGTTTGGCGTTGTTGTCCAGGGACTTTCCCTCAAAGTATTACTCGTATAATCCTCCGATATCGTAGTAAACTCGGCTAGTAGGTCTATCGAGTATTCGCTAATCAACTCCCTCGTGTGCCTTGTCGTACAGCAATTTAGGTATTAGATTCCTTGAAAAGGTTCTTGATGCCGTCGCTGATAGCACTCCTATCGGAGTCCTTACTAATCGCTTCGAAGGTAAAGAGTTCCTTGTAGCGAAGCTAAATCACCGCCCGAAGATTTCCTTCTCAGTGGGCTGTACTAGGCCAAAAATCCTTTAGTAATAGTTAGCTGGCATGACGTAAGCAAGAGAAGTCGTTAAGAGCCTCCAAGGATCAGTTAGTTTAAGCCTTAATGGACTGTGCCAATTGCCAGGAGAACAAGGGCCAATCGAGGCACTTCCCGCCACAGCAACCGGTGAATAACTACATACAAAATTAGTTGGTCCATTCACGGCTGCTAACAACTTATAAACGACAGGTAGAATCTAATTTCTACTACCTCTAATTATTATGACCCCATTTATCCCCATTCTTAATGCTAGGCCATTATCTAGTATTCGTTATAGCGGTCCACTCTTACCCCCTAACCTTCTATATATTTTACAATAACACGACTGTTATACCTATAAAAATTACTTCGTAGATCTTGGGTTATATTGTCGTAGACGCTCGACTATTACCGCTAGGCGGCGGTGTTAGAACTTATGCCGTACACTACTTAGTGGCATTAGTATCGAGGGCATTCCGTTTAATCTACCTTAACTACCCTTACTTAACTTCTACGGAAGGCAGAGAGACTACGCTAGTTAAACTCTGTATTAGCGAAGCCCTCGAGTTTAGCGACTTCAAAACCCTATTAGCCTTCTTCGAACACAGTCCGGGTCGAGATATTACAACTCTATATAACGTTCGATTCCTTAGTGTATCTTATTTTAATAATGAAAGTGCCACGGGCTAAGGCCAGCGGACTACCGATTATACTTACGAGGCTTTTGAGTACCTTTATAAACACTAGGGTTTTATATAAATATTATGGCTTTGACTCTATATCCCTTACTTACGCGCAATATCTTTTGTCGATAATCGGGGAATATAAAGCCTTTTGAAGATCTGTAACCTTCCTCACTTAATAATTTGTGGTCTACATAGTTATATCACGCCTAAAGTCCGTAAACATCTTAAGGCGCGCATATATATAAAGAAGCTATTCCTATAGCGCCTACTTAGCTAGGAAAATGTTAGTGGAAAAAAGTGGAGAGGTCAATTGATATAATAAGAGTAATACTAATTACTTGATTCTCGATATAAGTACTTGTATAACCGGGAAACCGTCACCGAAAGGTGTAAAAGGCAACGGAATACTTACCACAAGCGGCGGCGACGGTGGCCTATATTGTCGAAACGGAGGAAGAGGGGCTGCGTCTGGCCAAGAGAATTTAGGTGAGATATATAACCTTGAAGGTCGATATTTCTGAACCCGGTTTAGAAACACACGACTAATTGCTATGTACGTACAGTTCCTGCCCTGATCGCGGATTAAGAGCGGTCCATCTCCATCCTCATTGACATCCAAATTCGACACTTCTGAAACCTTCCTACGACAACACGCCTAAAGTCAGGATCTCTTAGGGCTATCCTTCATCGGGCCCATGGACATTAGCAAGCCTTTCTTGACACTGTACTGCGAATCCCGACCTATGAACCTCTTTACTGAGAATGCCACTTTACTCCACCCACTGTACGCCCTATCCTTAGCGTTTGTCTCAAATCCTTTAAGAAAGCGCAGTCTCTCATCCCGGTCCTCACTTGACAAGTGCGGCCGCATCGGTGGAGCGGTGAACTTCCCTGACTATATAACCTCGTCGATGTAAAGCCAAAAGTCGACATCTGTTGACCACTTCTCCTAATTATACGTCTGACTACTGTGTATAAACCGCCGATCTAAAGCCGCAAGACGCTTAAGTACGACATTAAAGCTGCGAGTTGTAAAGATTCTCTTAATTAAGTCAAAGTTCGCGGCGAAGGCGTTATATAACGTCCCACCCCACCCTTTCGACCACCCCTACCTTTCGACCACCCTTTTACACTAAAACAAGCGATTTTAAGGTATTAATATTATTATTACTTGTTAATAGAATAAGCTGAAACTAAAGGTTTATAATATTTTTTATAAGATCTTTTATACTTTCTAGTAATACTTATTTTATATTACGTAATATTACAAACTAAGTATTTAAAGTCTAAGAAATTTCTCTCATACAAATTTGGTGTAAAAATGATTTTTCTTATTTTTCTAATAACTTTCACAATTATTAATATAAAAACTTGAAACTTATAATTAAA
>MU270839.1:0-13691 GCA_021432625.1 Leptodontidium sp. 2 PMI_412
AGTAAAAACGCTAAATAGCTTTATATACTAAAGCGCAACTTTTGATTAAAAAATAACCCCACTTTTTTGAAGTCTGAAAATTTACCATGTTTGATATAATTAACGGATATACGTTTCAAATACACCTTTAATGCGATCCTTAAATATCCGACAAGCAATTAACTTATTAAGGGGTAAAACTTGATACATCCCTTAATTTAGTTTTAAAGTACTATAAAGTGATAATTAAAATTAATTATTATAATAATAACTTAAAGAAAAATCAAACGAACGAATTTAAACTATAAATAAATAAAGGACTTATAAAAATAAACTTGAAATTAATATGAAGAGACTTATTACTTATTTATTTATTTTAAAGTTGGTTAAGTTACAAGGGTATTTACATCTGGTTTATAACAAAGTAAACGCTAATAAATTAAATCTTAAGCTTTTTAAAAGGTATAACATTCATTTATACTTTTATCTTACTTTAAAACTCACTTTTTTATTTAAGTAAGTATATTTTATTATTATTATTATCTCATTAGCTTAAAAAGCCTTTTTAGTCATTACTACTTAAGTTTATTAAAACAATAATCTCTTTAACGCCTTTATTATAGTTAATTTAATAAAAAACCAAGAGAAATTTAAAAAGAAATAATAAGTCTGAGGAACTTTTTATCTTTTTTTTTTTAGGTTTTATACGGGCACTTTTCTTTAAGAATTAATAATATATTTTATATATCTTAAACCCCTTTTACCTTAAGTAGTTAGCTAATTCTTACTTGAGGAATATCTAAGGCCTATCTTACTTACCCTTACGTCTTTAATTCCTAATAATAAGACGCTTAAATTACCCTCTTAGTAAAGAATAAGAAGTTATATTTAAAAATAATAATTTCTTGGCTTTTAATACTTAGGACTCGGATTAAGGAGAGGCTTACTTAGAAAAGCTATTATAAGCTAATATCTAGAACTAGTTCGCTACTCTTTATAATTAAGTTAAATGTGGCGGGCGCCCAGCTCTATCAAGACAGGGAGGTCACGAAGATTCGTACCTCACATATCCAGAAGGCACAGTGAAGAGTCTCTTAGAATCTAAAGCTATAGAAGAAAGAAGGTCTAGAGGGAGGCAGAACTATATAGGGGGCGCCGAGGCATATCGGGATGATGCCGGAGATTAGGCGTACCTACCCCCAGACAGGGGCAAGAAAAGTAAACAAACAAAACTGTATGTACGGAACGTCACATCTATGGTAATCCGAGGATAATATTAATTTATATAACTTTGAATTAAATAGTTTCAGAGTGTCTAGTAATCCTGTCGATGAGTACTAATTAATACTTGTCGGCCTTAACCTTAGTTAGTAATAAATACTTAAGTAGAGTAGTAAGAAATATAAAGTTCCCTTATACTTTAGGGTTAACTATCGTCTTAAGCTTTACTCCTTTAATCTTAACGTTTAATATATATACTAATTACTTACCACGTTTAAAAAGTTGTCTATTAAGATATTTCTCTAGACTCGACGCTCAGGTCTATTCTATATTACCTTATATAGTTAGTTTACCCTTAAGGGCTCATACGAGTGTCTTAGGTACTTATAGTACAATCAGGTGATATTCTTATATTAGCGCATATAACCTTTACCCCACCACTTATACAAATATCTTAGTTATTTAATCATCCTCAGAGAAGGCTATAATATATCTTAGATTTATTATAAAACTAAGTACCCTCGTTTTATGATTAATACCTTCTTAAACCGACATACCCTAGCCCTGATAAATAACTTTGAAAATCGCCTTAAAAGTGGGTTATATAAAAGTTAAGTTATAAAAAAATAGAAACCTTCTAACGATAATAAGTCAAAACACTCGGATGACTCTTAAAACTCTTGTTACGCTGTTAAATCAAAGGTCAAACTTCACTCACTTATAATAGCTAAGATCTTTAAATTCCATAGTATAATAATAATTTTATAGATAAAGCTATTATCTTAAGTGTTAAAATATATAAGTAGAAAAGTTTTATAAATAAAAAGTATATAGAATTTCTTTAATATACTTTCAATAAATAAACTTAAAGCTCCTTAACTTATAATTTATAATTACTAAAATTTAGAAGAGATCTAAAGGGGTCGAGTTTCTAGCGAGATAGAAGTATATTAGTTATTGGAAACATATAACTTTAAATAATCTACAAGTATACTCTTATTTAAGGTATATATTTTTAATATTAATATAATAAAGCGTTATAACAATATTTTCGTCGTTATTTATAATAAGTCTAATAGTCTATCAATTATTATAAAAGATCTCTTAAATATCACCGAGATCTAGGGCTAGATCTTTAATCAAGCATTATAAAGCTATAGCCGGTTTACTAGTATTATACTCTAATACGAATAACTCTCTTTAGTATTATAACTATACTTTATTATACTACTTTCTAGATTACTTAGTAAATAAAGTGTCTAAAGTAATATATAACCCTTTTTATAATTTCAACTATATATGATTCTTAAAGAGCATGTACTGTAGTTTAAGGAATACCGGCCTTTTTCGTAGTATACACTACTACAACGTATTCACAATAAACCAAAAAATCTATCTTTTAAGAAAAAGACGCATTTCAAACTAATTGAATTAATAAAAAGCTTATAATAATTAAGTAAAATTATTGAATTTAAATGTGGGAAGACTACTTTAGATGACTCGCTTAGACAACTAATTTGGCGCTACCGGATTTCAATGCCGCGCGCCTTCGTAGTCGCGGCTATTACAGCCTAATTAGGCAAGCGTTGCGAGCACCTCTCAAGTACTTATATAGACGCAGTTTCCTCGTAGAAATAAATCAATACACGCACAAAGATCCTCTTCTTTACAAATAATAATAGTTTCTAGGTTCATAAGGTCAGATTCGCCCCTCTCTTTAAATAAAAGCTTACCCTTAAACACGGAATTTTCATATTCACAAAGTATTCGAATATATTAACTATAACACTCTTCTTATACGTTTTTTAAATACTTATCTTTACTATCATTAGCGTAGTTGTTATTAAAGCTATTATCATAGTAAATTCGTCTAATATTATACTTATTTTTAATTATAAACAAGTCCTTGGCTTTATTTATAAAGAAGTTTATTTAAACCCAAGTACCTTAGTTAAGCCAGTAGTTCTATAGTTATATTAAAGCGACCCCTCTGTTGTTATCCAATAAGTATTAAAAAGAGACCTTTGTTTGTCTAAAGAAGAAAAAGCTTAAAATAACCTTAGTTTAAAGATATCTATAATATAAAACTTGGTTCGAACTACTAAGTCCCTTATAATAACATTGTTTACATAACTTATAAAGCGAGACTTTATTTTAGTAATTGTTTTTAGCGTTATATTTTAATTTTTTATTATTAGTAATGTTAGGCGTACCGTACGTAGTCCTTAGCGTTATACAACTAACATTAGTACTACTATTTAACGTATTCCTCATGTCACTAACTTTAATATTCCTAAGTATAATAACTACTACCTTTAGCGTTAGAAAGTGAAAAGTAAATATCTAGTAAATATATAGACAAAAGCAAGATACTCCTATCGATTAATATTAGTTTACATAAACTCCTTTCCCTATTTAATATATATATACCTCTATATATATTGAATTCCTACAGAGCTTTTAACGATTTCTTAAGAATCTTTATTCCTAAAGGGGTTGGTTGAGCTTCAAGTTTTTAAAATACTAAATTTTTTTAAGATTTATTTATTCAAATATAACTTTATAAAGAAGTATTTAAATAAAATAAAATAGCTTAGCAATCACTTACCTCTACCTCATCAGGTGCAATTCGGCCTACCGGAGTATATTATCCACAACCCCCTCGAAACGGGATTGCAAGTTGCAGGACTGGGGCTGCGATCGGCATTTACTCAAAGCGAACCAAGCAGGCGCGAGCAACCTGATCTGTGCTCGAAACATCCTCAGAGCAATTAATCTAATGCACTCCGCGTATTGCTATGAAGATGCTCTAATATTTACCAAGTTATTTTTAATTCCCAAATAATTTGAATACTTTCGACGTATGTGGTCAGTGTTAGATTCAGTGAAGCATACTTAGACAGTTTATAACATGATTTTATATTTCTTCTTAAATCGCTTTAATAGAGTTTATAAATATTTGTTTCGATTTATAGAATAATTTTATTTACTTTCCATATCAAGGAACTGAGTTATTGTACTTATATATTTTACTTTAATTGTTTTATGTCGTACATTAACCAGGGTTTGCTTTTGTAATACTAAATTATTTATATGATATATTATAATTATTTTTAATTTAGTATGTATAAATATAGCTTTAAAGCCTGCAGTTGATTATGAAGAATTAGCTGCTGCGCCATAGATGGTCAACGGTCATCCTCACTCTGCCATCGATCATGCCTCTCGAGTCAGGAGTGGGAGTGAAGAAGCTGATTGCTTGGGCGTAGGGGCCAGCGAGGGTTGACACTGCAACCTGCAATCCTGCAACCTGCAACTTACGCTATAACTTACGTTAAGCGTTAACCTGAGCAAAGCTCCGAGCAAATATAACTGTTAGTGTTTAAGCACAAATTGGTGGTCGGAATTCTCTTATCGACAAGTTATTTACTGTCCCTCCCCCTTAAAGAATATATTCAAGTATATTTTAAGGACGCAGTTTAGAGCTTATTTTTATATATACAAGACATGAATAGCTAAATCGAAATACGGATTTTAAGAAAATTATTAAATAATGAATTAAATTAAATTAAGGATTTTATCTTCTTTAACTAATATGTATTAAATAGTAATATATATATATATATATATATATTTAGGAAAGTTCGCTTAATCTATATAAGTATTACTTAAATAAAATAAATAAAATAAAAATAGAAATTGGGGTTTTAATTTACTTAAAATAAATGGAAATATAAGTTATTTTCGCTTAATAATTCGAGTTTAATAATAATAATTTTTATATTAGTGTCATTAAAATAATATAGTCTTACTTATACTAGCGCTAAAAATTAAGACTTTAATATTATATAACTTTTTTTTAATAAAGGCTATAAGTTGAATATCTTTAAAAATAAGGTATTAATAGCTTTTTCTTAATATATAATCCTCGATTTGCCAAGATATGTCGATTTAGCTATTCACGTATGTCGATTTAGCTGTGGCCTTTATTAATTAATAATATAGAAAACAGCTTCAATAACGCGCTAAAAGAAAAGTAATATCAGATTAAAGTATTAAAAGTGGACTCGAGTAGTAATATATTATCGTTAAATTCCTTATAATCTGAGATACTAAAATCAAATCTGTGTAACGGTCGTGTATTTACTCGGTAAACACAGGAAGGCTGGTTGATCTCAATGATCGAGAAGTAAGTGTACAGTCAGACCGCATCGATTATAACTTATACACTCGTTATTAAAGTCTTGGACATGAGCTTACAATTACTTATATTTGCTTATTAATAAGTGAGAGAATACTTTTACTTTATAAAAAATAAAAGGAAGCGTTCGATAATAGCTTTCGTTACTCTTTAATGAACTAAAAGCATTGTTACTATATCGGAATTTAATGATTTGTGTGGTTTTCTTTAGTTACGTAGTTATAAATCTTAAGAAGGTTAAAATAGTTATTAAGTAAATCGGATTTATTAATGTTAAAGAAGTATAGTCTTTCTTAGCATTTATTAACTTTTATTAATGATTTATTAAGGATTATTAGAGAATCGCAAAGCTACTTATAGAATCAATTTATAAAGATAAGGAGTTTAATTAGACAAATAAGGCTAACGTAGTTTTTAAAAAGCTTAAGGAAATATTCGTTAGTATATTAATTCTTACTAATAATTAATCGTATACTACTTACGAAAATTATTACTAATAAAGCTTAATTATGATATTTATAATAAGGAATTATATCGCTTGTTTTAGAAAAACGGCAATCACGTGGCCTTATATACTAATAGCGAGTATATAAAGATAATAAGAGTTTTTTTAAATTTATAATTAAGGAGAAAAGAAGGTAAAAAGAGAAAATCTTTATATACAAAGGGAAAGCATTATACGCTCGTTTAATCTTAATAAAGCTTAGCTAAGCCGCTCTGGGCGCTCTTAACCGTCATAAGAGTTAAAACGTTAATTACTTACCTTTTTAAAACTATTATAATAATAATAGCTTAATTTGATTGAAAGATAATTTAATTTAATATTATTAATACTTTTATTAATACTAAACAAAGCAATTTAAATACTTATATACATTATTATTTTCTAAACGGGTTTAAATTAAATAAAATAGTAATAAGATTAATTACGCCCTTTACGACCTTTAAGATTCGCTAGTACTATAATACGAGGACTTTATAATAACGTTTTTAACCCTTAGATTAATTTCTTATAAGCAGGAGTCCTATATATTTATAAGTAACGTATGATTTCTATTATATTTTATATTAATAATATTTAAGTACTTTATTATAAATCCTTAATTGGAAACGTATAATCGATTATTAATGACTTAAATATAATATACGAGCTTATTAAAGGAAACCCTATAAAGTAGTTTTTAAGTATTTATATTATTAGGGATTAATAAGTTAAAACAAAACAATTTTCTTAGTATATGATACTTATATTTAAAAGGTTATTTTTTATTTAATTTAGTAGATAAAAATTGCTTAAGTACTTTACTATTATAAGTTAAGCTTTTAAATTTCAAAAAAAAAGATTGCTTTAGCTTAAATTAAGAGTATTAAAAGAAGATTAGTTTAGTGCTTTATATTATAATATGTTTAGATTTAATTAATTTATAATTTCCTAACTTAGGAAAACCTTTAGTAGCTTATTGTGTGTGTGGTTTTGGGCTTTGTCCCGCCGCAGTAAATTAAATAATAAGGGAATTTATAAAAGAATAAAAGAGATATAAAAAAATCCATTATATATTCGCAAGGTTAACTTATAATTAAACTACCCCAATAATAATAAAAAAAGTAAAAAGCGTATATAAAAGCCTATTTTAAAACGAGGCTTTCAAAGAAAGTTATTTTAATTAAGCACGAACATTTAATAGATTAATAAAAGTAATAAAATCCTTAAATTTTTATTAAGAAAGGGTTTTAATAAGTTCGTTAGTAAGTATATAACTTATAAAAGGATATTTAACTAAAAAGGTACCTTTTTAAAACTCTTAGCATAATTACATATTTTAAATATTAATATAGCGCAACTTAATAAAAATACGCTAATTTTCCCTAATTATTACAAAAATACCTTTAAATTTCCCTTAACTTAAGGCGTAATTTTCAAAAATTATTATTATAAAGCTATAATCTCTTTAATTATGCGCTTAACTCTTAATAACTTAGCTTAAGTAATTAAGGTAATAATTATATCTTATAAAACTACTTTTTATAAGATTAAATCTTTAAAAAGTATAACAATATACTCGTTAAAAAACGCCTTATATCGAGATCGTAGTTATAAGTAATCGCCGAAAATTAGGTTCCGAAAAGATAGCAAATTATTTAATTAATTATCGTAAAATACTTTAAAAATAAGTTAAGAAGTAAAAACGTTTATATATAATATAATTATATATTTAATAAGTACGAATTAATAAAAGAAGGGAGGGGAAAAGATTTATATAAATAAAAAATATATAATATTTCTATTAAGTAATAGCTTTTTATATGCAAAGGACCAGCGAAATTATATAATAAAAGAAATCCAAGAATTGTCCCCACTACAATCGTTTCTTTTTTTAAAGACTTTGCTTACCTTTAAGTAATATATAAAAAAAAATTAATTAATTAAAGCGCTAATAACTTAAATCATTAGTAGGGAAAAGTGTAATTAAAGTGTATGCAAAGTCTCGTAATTATTAACTTATTACTTTTAAAGTAAATAATCGTCTCGCTTAGCGGTTATAGCCCCTTTTATATAAGGTCGATTCTTCCTCACTAACTTTCTAACTTTAACTTTTTAATTATAATAAATATACTTCTTTAATGTTATTAAATACATAATTATATTTAAGTTTCCCCCCCCCCCCCCCCCCCCCAAACGGCCACCCCTGGTTTCCGGCCACCTCGCTTAACTCACCGCCATTTACACCCCCCCCCCCACCAAAAGCAACAAATATAATAAACTTGATAAACAGTCGCTAAAACATTAAATAAAATAAAATAAAAAGCATTAAATTACGTATTAACTTAATTATATATTAAACTACTTTTAAATTAAATTCGACTTAATCTTAAGAAAAATAATCTATTATTATACCATAAAGAATGAATAATAAATAAATAATTTTTTTTAATATATTATCTTTTGAATAATCTTTAAGTTATATAAATATCGTCGATATATAATTCGTAATAGTATTCTCTTTTTTATTAGTAAATGAAATATTTTTTATTATTAATATATTATTTCGACTTTCATTTTTATATTTTAAAAGAATTGAAGTATATTAATTTTCTTTTTAGTTATATAAGTCGTTTGGAATATTTTTTTAAAAATATTTAAATTATATAAATCGTTCGGATGTTTTAAAATAGCATGCATTAGTTCAATAGTGTAATTTTATATCACTAGTAAATTAATTGTGATATAAGTAATACTATAAGTAATACTATTAGTATATCAATTATATTTAAGATCGAACGCTAAAAAAGAAAAATTAAAAAAAAGAAAAAGAAAATAATTTACTAAAGTTTACCTAATTATATGTGGGGAGAAGCTGCAATTACAGCTACTTATTTATATAATAGAACCCTCACTCAGTAATTAATTACAAAACCCCTTATGAGTTAAGATTTAATAAAATACCTGATATAAGTCATATTAAGACCTTCGGATCCTATATGCTTTTATAAAAATAAAAATAATCATATGACAAAGCTAGAACCGAAAGCTAATAAAGCTATATTAATATTTCCCTACATATAAAGTCTTTGATATTAAAACTAAAAAAGCCCTTTGGGTAAGGGATATTAAAATTATTAATAATAATTTATAAATGATGATCAAATAAATATATTTGAATCATACAGTACAAAGAATTAGATAACAAGTATTAATAACTAAATATTCTTAAGTATTATCTGACTATAATTCATACGGAAATCGACTAGCCGATAAATATTATCTAAGACTAAATTTTTACTTATAATTATATAATTTAGAGTTCGCTCGGTTTATTATTCTTAAAACTAAGTATTACTAATATTAATCTCTTTTTAGTTACGGAGACTCTAGCGTCTTTTCTAATAATCGATTAAATCGTGTATATATTAATATTAGGCTTTTCTTGTTATTATTATTTAAGATATCTAAATATTATTATACTTTAAAGCTCACTTTTTTTTAAGTATATTTTATTATTATTATTATCTTATTAGCTTAAAAAGCCTCTTTATTTACTACTGATATAATTACTACTTAAGTTCTTATATTAGATTTTCTATAATTTTTATGAACGTTATACTAGATTTCTTATTCTCTTTTTTAATTTTTAAAAATCAAAAGTATATACTCTATTTTTTATTTCTTAATTTCTTATTTATAAGATCTTGAAATCCAAAATAATTTAAATTATTACTAATTTTATATACTTTGTTCCCTAACTTTTCTTTTCTTTTTAATTAACTTAGCTTTTAATATAAATAAGTAGTTTATTAAGGCCACACCCACTCATGGAAATAGCTAAATCAACACATGCCAAGGAATCTTATGGCACACCGGGTGCATTTATCGCCCTTGCCCCACCATACTAATTTGTACTGCGCGGCAAGGGCCACCTATGCATCTTGAATATCCTCAACTTGCCTGAGTCAACTTTGAAGCTATTCACACTTCCACAGCTATGTCAACCTTCACTGGCGAACCTTACGGCCCTGCGCCGCCTGTAGTAATTTATAACGATATTACTACTGGCTTTTCTGCTATTCAAGCACATGCTAAAGCTAATGGCTATGCTTTTATATAGCGAGATTCAAAGCCACGTCGTGTCGTATTTGTCTGCGATCGTGAAAGGAAACACAAGCCAAAGGGGAAGCAATTAGAGACACATTCTACGAGAAAGCGCTTGAATACTGGTTCCAAAAAACGCGGTTGCCATATGGGGCAAGGGTGATAAATGCACCCACCGGATTCCCCGAAATTCTTTGGCATGTGTTGATTTAGCTATTTCCATGAGTGGATTTAGCTGTGGCCTTTATTAATATTAATAAAATTTATTAAAGCTAAGTTTATAATGCTTTTCGTTATAGTATTTATTAAATTATTATCCTCTGGCAGAGGAAGATCGGATGGATGTTTTGGGGCTGTATGAGTGGAAAGTACGGTAAAGGCCCTCCCTGGCTTATTCTGGTGGAAGACAATTATCGAGTGGAGCTCAAATTTCAGCAAGACGGCGGAGCAGGGCATAATGCGAAGGCTACACTGGCGTATATGGCAGATAGGGGAATCGTCCCTATCTTTCACTATCCTTTCTCTCCCGACCTCTCTCCAATTGAGGCTCTTTGGGATAGGATGAAAGATATCCTTGCGGCTTTACACCCAGTGGTCCATCGAAACTCTCAGATGCAGAGGTTAGAGAGTTAGTGCATACTATGCACGAACGATGTTTAGATGTTTTCCAGCATTTGCCTCTATGACGTGACATTAAAAGCAGCGTAAAGTGGCTATTTAACATTTGCCGTCCCCTGTACGGAGAATACTTATACCCGTTATCACTATTATCCTTATCCTAACACGCATTTATAACACTTTCTAACCAATACTCCCAATATAAATTACTTCTATTCGCAACTCCGCTATCCTTTCTTTAGACTCCTCTCCCTTTACTCCTCTATAGTCGTAACCGTTAAATTTATATACAAAATCCGGATTCGTATTAAAGCAAAATAAATAAATATAAAATTCGTTCAAACTAATCAAATAAACTATAAATAAATAAATAAATTATTATAAAAAAATAATTAAGAAAATTAATATAAAGAGAAAATTAAGTATAATAGAATTAAAATTTAAAAAGTTTTATAAAATAAATTAATAGTATTATTATAAGAATTAATCATCTAGTAGTTTTAGCTTCTTTAAGTTTAAAGGCTAATTTTAGAAGATATTTTGGGTTTCTAACTAATAATTATCTATTTTTATAGTTTATATAATAAAATTATTTATTATAGTAGTCTTAGCTAGATTTTGAGATTTTAACTTGATTTATTAAGTAATTATCTCTTAATTAAATATTTAAATAGTAGTATATCTATAGAAGTAATTTCAATTGCTTATCCCCAAAGCTAGTTTGGTATTTGTAAATAGGGACAGATTTAAAAGTTGAAAAGAAGACAAGTGGCTTAAGGAGGCAAGAAAAAGCTTCAATTTGTTCAATTGTAATAGCCAAAGGGTAGTGAATATCTATATCATTGATTTGGTGCAAAGATTGATAGGGTAAGGCAGAGTTTTCACTCTCCCTTTCGGAAAATTGATTCATATCCAGACCACCTTAATTCCTTAATTAAAGGTAGTCTGGATATAAAACAAGGGTTTTTCTTTCAGGTGAATTAAAAGGGTTGACAGTTTTTCCGAAAATATTTTGGCCACCCTCTAGAAACAATTGGGCTGTGATGGTGGTTGTGGCTGTGATAGTGGTTGTGGTTTTGGCTGTGGTTGTGGCTGTGATAGTGGGTTATAGCACCCTACCCTGCCGTGCGTGATAATATTAGGTCTAGAAGAATATAAGTTACCCTAACGAAGTCGAATACATATGTCAAGTGCTCGCCACGTAAGGACAAGGACGGACGGAAATTAGACCTGTTTACATCAAAATACAACCACACAATAAATAGCTCGATTACGGTCTCGTAAAGCTCAGAAAGCACTTGTTCGTCACTATACACCTCCTTCTAACCTTGCTAATTACTGTAGGCATGCCAAAACGCCTCAGCGGAGTAGTATTTTGCGCTACGTACTTCGTATAGGCCCTTTTTTTCCCCACTTTCTAGTCCGTGCACGATTCTACGAAGCAGGTAGAAGGTTCTGGCTTGCAAGGGAGGTATAACCAATGATATATTAATGCTAATTCGCCGCTTTTGCAGCCCAAATCACCGCAATTCAACATGGAGCCGACATTGAGTGTACCTGTACCGAAAACCCCACGCAAACAAACGATTCGCGACGAACGATTACGATGTCAAACCCTCTATTTTGACGCCGGTTAGAGTCAAGCCGATATTGCTTTGCAATTAAATCTTACTCTTGATCAAGTACGCTACGCCTTGGCCCACCGAATCACTCCTCAAAAACACAACCGCGGACACAAAGCATATCTTAATACACCGCAACGCAAACGATTGATCGATTAGGTTACTGCTTTAAAGAAAAATCGGCGTGTTCTATGGGCTGATATTCCGGCTGCTCTTAATTAGGATTTTGGATCTAAAGCTATTCGGACTGCGTTTAAGAAAGAAGGCTATGTTCGTCGAGTTTCACGCCGTAAACCTTCTCTTACGTACACAGACAAAATACAACGGCTTCAATGGGCTATCGAGCACGAAGATTGGACTAAAGAACAGTGGTTTTCGGTGTGTTAGAGTGACGAAACTTGGGTATAACCTGGCAGACATACGAAGGATCGAGTTACACGCAAAATTAGAGAATTAGAGTTATGTTACCCTGATTGTGTAACGCCTCGATATTAAAGAAAGATCGGTTGGATATTTTGGGGAACAGTATTAGGGAAGTACGGCCGTCATAAAGGGTTGTTTTGGGAGAAAGATTAGGAGACTATTAATAAAGGTTCATACGCAGGAATTATTATACCATTGGTTCAAGAGATTTTACAAGAGTATCCTGAGCTTATATTTCAACAGGATAACGCAAAAGGTCATTCCTCTGCGTTTGTAAGATCTGTCTTTGAATCAATTGGGATAGAACCTACAGTCAGACCGCTTCAAACACGGTAAATTTATAAACCTTAAAAAAGTGGAGATATTTTCTTATGAGATTCTGCGTTTATATATATAAAGCCATTTGGCTTCTTAGCTTTTTTTATTTTACTATGTAATTGAAAAGTTATACTTAAATATATTACAAAAAAAATATTTTTGAAAATTTTTGAACCCCCTAGCCTTGGCAACGATATAAGTTTTGATGACTAGGCCCGATTTGGATAAAAGTGGGTCCATGTAAAAGCTAGTAATTAGACGCGTAAGATGGTTTAGACAGTTTTTTTAAAATGTAGAGGTTTAATAATTAATGAATATTGAAGTTCTACGGCTTAGCAATTAAGCGAGCTGAAATATCTTCAATTCTAACGTCAATTCTAACTTATTATTCTTATTATTACTACCACCACCACTACCACCACAATCACTACACCTTTGAAACACTTATTATGGCTCCTTTAAAGCGTATTAGAAGTGCTACCCTTACTAAGTCACCCCCTAGGTCTCCTATTTAACCAATTGCGAAGCGATTTCGTCAAAAAACACCTGAATCTTCTTCTACAATTCCCCTACCCTTACGCCCTACAAAGCTTATTACTACCTTTATACCTACTACTTTCAATAGTAGTCAAGTCGACGAATCAGAGTTTAAGGAGGAAAGGAGAGCTCAAGTAATTAGCAAATCAGAGAGCGAAGAGAGTAAAGAAGAAGATAATATAAC
>MU270840.1:0-13644 GCA_021432625.1 Leptodontidium sp. 2 PMI_412
TTGTGAGGCCTCGAATGCGTTTCCATGGAAGATCCAGCTGGGTTCGCTGTCTCGCCCATATTAATGGCCTGATCGTCTCCGACGTTATGAAAGACCTCAAAACAGGCACTGCAGCTGAAGCAAAAAGGCTCCTCGACGCCTTAGATGAAATCCACAAAAGCAGCACCTACACTATTCCTTTCGATGCCAGCCGAAGTGGCCCTGCGAAGATACGGCTGATTAACTTATGGGCACTGCGAAGCGCTCCAAGAGAGCAGGATTTCAAGTCTATGCCGCGCACCAAGAATCGGAGACCTATCTACGACGTTGACACCCGCTGGAACTGTCAGATGGCGGGATTGTGAGCAGTAAACAGTATTCGACTGATTAATTAAGACTACAGCTGTAGATGCTTCATATAAGCCATCTGAACGATAGGCAGCCATAGGCTCCAATACTATAAGCTAGGTAGAAATGATACTCATGACTCATCATGTGACTCATACCAATCAACAAGGCGGTACTCTAGCATGAGGTTGTGATCGAGCTGAAAAGTAACAAATAAGCATCCGCTTGACCTCGACTTCAAGTAGTACCAGCATACAGGAGGATGACAAGAAGGTGCTCGCAGAAGGCCGAAATGAGTACAAACCAGAGGCTTGGATTCCGACTTGGAAGCGCGTGAGCTCACCATAGTAGTAGTCATCTTAAAGTTGAACTGGTATCGTACTGTCCGCTACACGAGCTGGAGATTGTGGGTTGGGTATTCGAAGACGATCGGCGGAGTAGATCGTGGTAGGGGTATAGTATAAGAGGGAAGGACAGGTATCTAGAAGGATTCGTGTCAGTTGTTGCGCTGTTTGGGCGCTGCCAAATACGACGTGGTGTGCGGCTTGAGGAACATGAAAACAAAGCTACCACTGCCAAAATGATGAGGAGTGAGTTCGATGTCTTGCAGATATGTATTGGGAGGGCGGAAGGTGTTCGGTACGAACCTATCTGCTGCTTCTAAGGGGGAGACTGGTCTCTTGATTGGAGATGCCAACCTTTGATTTGTTCGGAGGCTGCTTCGCGGAGAGAGCAGGTTGGCGGAGTAGATGGCGGACGTGGATGAACTCTGTCTCCTACCTCTGCATAGAGTGAATCTCAAGAGATCAAATGATCAAGCGTGGGGATGGCGGTAGTTGTAGTGGACTAGCGTCTTCTGAGTAGCGCGAGCCTCAACACGTGCTCCCGCGTGCGGCGTAGCCAGGGCGACCGAAGGATAGCACGCGCCAAGAAGAGTGCTTGGACTATTTAGGTTAGACTCTCGACTAATCCATGGAAGCAATGTTCGTTTCATGAACAACATAGTTCAAAACCAAACAACGTTACCAGTCTCATGCAAGGATGGAAAGGCAGCTTGCAGAGCTACAAAGGAAATTGGCGGAGGCTGAAGAGCGGGCAGCAGAGGAACAACGCAAGTCCGAGCATGCCGAAGCACGGGCAGCAGAGGAACAACGACGACGCGAAGCAGCCGAAGCGGACGCAGAACAATCTCAGCCAAAGAACCTTATCGAGTATCTAGAAGCTTGTCATAGCTTCTCTGTTGCTCTCGAGGTCATCACCGACGCGACTCTAACGACACAGGGCGATACGACAAGGCCTTCAGGCCGACCATTTCCACAGCGTATTGTGCCATGGGATGATTTTCCAACCCAGCAGGAGGAGGTCTGGCAGAAGATCTCGATCAATCCGGATTTCCATTCTCAGCGCGTCTATCCGTCAGCGCATCAGCTGGACTATGTTCAGAAATATCTCGACCCAATCACCTCAGAGCTGGGTCTTCGACATTTTGCGCGCGAGACGGTCGAGAATCCAGTACGGACCTTAATCGAAGAGATACACGGAAATGAGCAACTGCGAGAACAGCTTCAGCTCCGGGGAACAATGATGTTCGAAAGCCATACAAACCTCGGGCAGCAGAGCGAGACATCGATCGAGGAGGAGATAGAACACTTGTCTATAACCGAACCGAATACTTCAAAGGCTGGGGGACGGAGGGCGAAGAGCAAAGGCAAACAAGCGGACAAAAAGGGGAAGAAGAATGCTGGAGGTGCTGGCCGGAGGAGAGCGGGGGCCGCAGATCAATTCTGCATATACGAGCTATCAGATGGGCAACGAGCTCCAGTTGTCTTGATTGAGTACAAGGCACCGCACAAGTTTCCCTTGGCTGAGATCATCGCTGGATTCAAAGGGGAGATCAGACCAGCCGAAGAAATCATCAACAAGGAAGGTGATGACGTCGAATTCCTTTCGAAATCCCTAGTTGCTGCTGTGGTTACACAGCTCTTCTCGTCCATGGTCGGAAAGGGTGTCCAGCGAGGCTACGTCTTCACCGGAGAGGCTATCATTTTCCTATTTATACCGGACGACCCTACCGCTGTCTTCTATCACCTTTCTATTCCGCACTTGGACTTCCAAGAATACGATGAGAACAGACTTCATAGGACGAGCGTCGCACAGATTTCTGCGTTTGTCCTTACCGCTCTCGCCACTGAAGCGCCAGGTCAATCGTGGCATGATGCGGCTGCAGGTCTGGACACGTGGGCGGTCGAATACATCGATATTCTCAAGAAAATTCCCGAAACGATTCGGAAAGCACCACCTCAGTCCTCCTACAAACCAAGCCGATGGAAAGGATTTTCTCGATCGCCCATTCGAACACGGTCCCGCCGTCTAGCGCTCACCTGCAACAGCCCTGCTGATATTCAAGTTCATGATGGTAGTGATGAAGATGATGACAACGACATCCCCAGTCCAACTCCCGACCGAAATGCGCGTCGGCACGTGAGCCAAGGAAAGTCCGCATCTGCACAGCATCGAGGGGCAAGAACCGGGCCAAATGAGAGTAATCCGAGTGGCCAAGACGAGATGGAACCAACATGGACACCGAGGGTCGGGGATCGACCGTATTGCTCCCAGAAATGTCTTCTTGGGTTGGCCTTTGGGGGCACTGTAGATGATCAGTGTCCCAACCTCGAATATCACCAAGGAAAACACTTACGGCTAAGCACCTTCCTCCACCTCGTCCGCATTCAGCTCGCCAAGGACCGTGGACGCGACGCCGACTGCAAACCATTCTACGTCAAAGGATCACGAGGGGCACTATTCAAGGTCAGACTGTCGTCACATGGGTACACTCTAGTCGCGAAAGCGATGAAGCAAGCTGATCGTAAGCACCTCCTTCAAGAAGCCAAAGTCTATGGACATCTTCGGCCTATTCAAGGTAGCTGCATCCCCGTCTGCCTGGGGACAGTGGATCTGGAACTCCCATATTACTATGATCATGGCGTCTATGACAGCATGCTCTTCCTCAGCTGGGCGGGTCGATCACTTTATCAGTGCCTCAACCGGGAGAATGAAGCACGCATTCTCGACAAGGCAACAAGGACTCTACAAGCAGTGCACGCCCTACAGGTGCTTCATACGGATGCTGAGCCGCGGAACATGCTATGGGACGAGCAGTGTGAGCGTCTAATGCTTGTTGATTTTGAACGGGCAGAGATCCTAGCTAGGTCCCCTTTGAGCTCCATTACGCCGAATCGGAAAAGGAATCGACAGGGGGAGATAAAACGCACAGTGAAGGGTGATGATTTTGAGCGTGAGATAAGGAGTGCAAGAGGGTGCATTTCTCGGTGTATTAGATGATCTTTAAGGACTGGACAGTGGCACCTTGTTGATTGGTACGAGTCACATGATGAATCATGAGTATCATTTCTGCCTAGCTTTTAGCATTGGAGCCTATGGCTGCCTATCGTTCAGATGGCTTATATAAAGCATCTACAGCTGTAGTCTTAATTAATCAGTCGAATACTGTTTACTGCACACAACCCCGCAAACTGACAAAATTACATATACATACTAAGGCACCTAGCCCTACCGATACCTAGGTATGCAGAAGGGGAGGTACGCAAAATTCTTGGACGTGTGAAGGAGGAGATCAAAACCAGAAATATTCATGCATATATTCCTATGTAGGCTGTACATCTAAATACCCAGGCAGAAACTGCTGAAGCTTGAAGATATGGAGGTCGCATTGAAGGAGGCACGGTTCGAGGCTAGCATACGCAGCCAACACTAGTTGAAATTGAGGACAAAGTATCTGCAATCTTGGATTTTGATTTTTAATCTGTCTCTGCTCATTCATAAGCCGAATGCACCTGGGTTCTGCTGCCACCTCATCTGCTGCAAGAGCGATCCATCTGTGTGTATCTATGAATAATGCACATGCGAGTCTAGGACTCACGAGAAAACTTCAAACGCCATCGACCGACTGAGCCTCAGTAGTCTGTATCGTCATCAATGACCTGGCGGAATAATGTTAAGTCGACGTCCTTTCCCTTCGCATCTCTAATACAGTCGCCGCGGCTGGATGGTCCTCGACCAACGAATAGCGAGTCCTCATCGCTCTCATCATTAGGAAGACGATCTCTGGTCCTTTTGCCTCCGCTATATGTATTGATATCAATATGCATCGGACCATCATTGGTTCCTCTCGAAGCTGCTTTATCAAGATTATCCATCTGAATCTTTCCAAGTTTCTTCTGCTTATATTCAGCAATTAACCCGCGACCAACATTTTTTGCCGGCTCCCACGAGTCATCCCCGCCGCCCTTCCACTTAAGGAGATAGTACAAATATCGCTTTCCATTCTCGTCGTTACGAAACTCGTCCGCAAGGATTTCGTCAACTTCGTACTGCGAGTCATCATCCTCTTCGTCTACGGGTGCCGGAAGAGTGGCGCTTTGCTTCTGCTTAGATGAAGTTGATGGTGTACATCGCCTTTTCATCTGCAGGCGCTTCGTACGGGCTCCTGGAGAGATGCGTGTTGGTGACGGTCTGCTTGTTGTCCTTACGCCGGAACCATTCCTGTGTGATGCGAGCTTCGTGCTTGATGCTGTCTCTAAGTTCTTGTGTGGCCCACCAGGGCCATAAGTTCGCTGGTGTTTGGCCTCACTTCCAGTCGTGATTGGCGCAGACGCGCTTGTGGATGATGTTCTTGTCTGTCTTGCCGGGCCGGTCGAAAGAGGAAGAGAGGTTGAAGTAGATCGAGAAGGCTTCACGTTGAGTTCGGATGGGTTTGTCAACGAGCCATTTAGCTGACGGTCAAGAGCGGCATCTGTGGCAAGAGTATCGCCTTCCTCCTCGGTCTCGGAATCCAAAACATATCCATGCTGCTTGGATGTTGTGGAAAATGTTGGCCGTTTGGGAGAGCGCTTCCTCTCTCTGCTGGGGTTTCCTGCCTCTTGTCCCGCAAGCATCTTGTCCTTCATGCTACCCATCTCATCCCCGTCGACCTTGGAGCTATTCTCCTGGAGTATTTTCTCTCGCAACTGGCTTTGCCGCCAGTTTTCATAACTAAGTGGCGAGACCCAATACAAGATATTCTGCGGTTTGACCCCGATGCGCAGGTAGGGCTTATCATCATATGTTACGATATATATTGGCTGTTTATCTATCTGAACCATGTCGACAATAACACCATCTTTGTCGTGGGGAGGTATGATTGACATGGTCGCTGAATCGTTCGATCGTCCGGGGACCAGTTATGAACTTCTCAGACTTGACTGTACAAATCTCAGTTTCCTCCCTGTATTGGTGGATACGCGTGTTGGTTCTCAAGTGCCCTGAAACGAAGTGCCCTGAAACGAGGAATGCCCTGAAACGAGGAACGAGAGTGCCCTGAAACGAGGAACGAGAGGATGCCCTGAAACGAGGAATGCCCTGAAACGAGGAACGAGAGGAATGCCCTGAAACGAGGAACGAGAGGAAGGGACAACCAACCAGCGCGCGAGGACAGGGGGTCCGAAAATGCGGGGTTTCGCACCGAGAGATCTCTTCGCCAAGCCTGGGGCTGATTGGCTACTGTATCCGTCCAAATTAGGTGCTAGCGGCTCCCACCTCATTCGTGCCAGTATTGCCCGAATAGGGTTGCGTAGTGTGAACCCACGTGATCACGCCCCTAATACCACGGAAGCGTCTTACGCGCCTCACACGGGAGCTATCCGTTGCAGAGTCTTCGTAATATTGTTTATTTATTCTGCAGACATATAAAGGCTCTTCAACAGTACCCGAGAGAGTAGAAGAGGCAATGGCCCTAATCGGCGACGGCCCTTCTTCGATCATGAGACTCGCCGTCTCGATATCTTCCGACAGAGGCACCGACGTCTCGGTGGCCTGTCGATATACCGGCGCAGAGGGATCCCTACGAGGGAGCTTGGTATTTTACTCCGGTCTGATCCGGGATCCTCCTACTGGCGTGAGCCTGCTTCATCGATTACGCCTTCGTAGGGCCTCAATTCTCCTAGGTTCATCCTCCCGTGCTAGAACCCAAGGTAAAGTATACTTTAGATCAAACGAGCGCGCAGGCCCTCCTGCGTTACCGTCTGTCTTTAATCCGTTCCTAAATTCTATAGGGCAAATAAAGCCTCTAGGTCACGGAGGCCTGCCATTACCGACCATATTCCCCAGTTCTACACGTACTTTGAATGTCAATGGTAGAGTTATCCTGACCGAGACATCCTTCTAGGCTAACACCTATAGTCGAGCCATCTACGGCCTTAGGAGCAGATAAAAGGACGTGTCGACACGAAAATACTTTATTAGCAACATCTCCACCCACTTTACAGAAGGTCGATCATTCTGGGATCTCCGAAGATCGTTTAGAAATAAACGTATCCCAACGGTCATCAGTCTTTAACGCCTTTCGGGACTACATCCCCCCCTCATCAACAATTCCGCCAAACAAAAGAAGGCATTCATATAGAGATCCTGCTCCGGCTCGCCCTCTAAAGATCCGTACGCGGACGAAGACGGAGCTTGATAAACCACCACATGAAGCTGTGAGGGTTGCATTGCACTCCCTGGAAGACGAGTTTAATCGCCAAGAGGCTGCATCAGAAGTGTTTCCTCTAAAGATCTCCTCTTCACATATTCGAACTTCTGTTAGCAAATATGAAGGCGAAATGTTGACAGCGTCCAAGACATCTGTGTGCTGTTCTTGTGGCAAGCTCGTGCCCACTGCGGATGTCTACGGAATCTCTAACGAGGATAACTTCATACGGCCTCTACAAGGTTGCCTCGACATCTGCGGCCGACATGGGAATATCTGGGATTTCTGCTGGCAGTGTCACACGGCCCTCAGTCTCAACGCAATTCCTAAGTTCTCCGCGAAGAACCTCCTTAACGTTACTATGTGCCAGCACTATCCGGCCGCATTAGAAGATTTGACGCCGGTTGAGGAATGTCTCATTGCGAAATGCCATCCCATCGGCACGATCCTCAAATTGCGGCCAGGGGGTCGTCTATCTCCAATTAACTATAAAGCACTGCGAGGCCATATAATCGTCATCCCACAAGATCCCGGGCCACTTCTCCAGATCCTCCCTAGTCCCGAGCTGAGACTAGACAACCTTATCAAAGTTTTCTGGTTGGGAAATCGCGCCCCGGCGGATGCGGATCTGAAACCATTCCTGCAAGTTCGGAAGGACAAGGTTCTCACGGCTTTAGAATATCTAGTCCAACACAACCATCTATATCACGACCTCACCATCAATCACCAAATGATGGACACTTGGAGTGACGACTTTATCCCGCTCGAGATCCGCGACAATATCGTCTGCCTTGGGAGCCCAGATCACCACGAGCGCGAGGGATACACAGTCAAGCTACAAGTCGGCAACTACGAGAACGATCTTCAAGCGGCGCAAGATGAAAGCGTCGATGCCGATGGCGACGAAGCTTTATTAACCGGCTCTGTCTACACGGATGTGAATGGAGAACGCCGAGATCCAAATGTGCGAATGATAGACGCCCTGCTAGGTATCGTAACTGGTAGCCGGCGCCAGGCGGGGGAGGGAGAGTCGACTGAAGATGATCTTACAGATGGTCGTCCACATACGCGAAGGAAGATACCGGTAATCTCGTACGCCATACGCGGTCAAGCCACGCTGGCGAATAGTTGGGAAGACCCTCATTACTTTACAGCCGCTTTCCCAACCCTGTTTCCCACCGGCGTAGGAGGCCACTTGGACCAGAGGACGGTTCCGGTGTCGCTTGTAGCCTTTGTAGAGTGGGCATTAAATCACCATAGCAGAAGGCGCGATCTCCCCAACCTCATACAGAGCTCGACTGACCATTGTAGATTCGCTCGCCATAACACCTTTATGTATCTCTTTTACGACCGTTTACAGCTCCGAAGTTCTTCTGTTGCACATGCCATGCTTGTAAAACGTGAAAACTGGAAGTCAACTAGTGAGGATGTAGCATCTTTGACCGTCGATCAATTAGATCATGCTGCGAGGGCAGTTGCCGAACACCGAATCATTGATGACCCTACTATTCGGCGGCTGCAGCGAAACATCGTTACCATTGGTATGCAGGTCCCGGAGTCTTTCTCTCAAAAGCTGAAGATGCGCTCCGAAATCAGGGGACTGATCGTACGCCATGGGATGCCAGCGTTTTGGATGACTATCAATCCCTCGGACTTGCGAAACCCCCTAGTCCTATATTTGGCCGGTGTGGAATACTCTGAGGACACCCTCCCGGCTGCTACTGCAGCACTCCGTCGGGCGACAGCAACGTCGAACCCTGTTGCCGTTGCGCAGTTCTTTCATCATACCTGCAAGGGTGTCTTTGATGGCCTCCTCGGTAGTGGTGGTAGCCGAATGGGAATCCTTGGGCAGGTCGCAAACCATTTCGGGGTCGTCGAGACCAACGGCCGTGGGATGTTACACCTCCATGCGCTCGTCTGGCTCGCTGGCAACCTTGCTTTTACCACTTTGCGGAATCGACTTCTCCAGGACAGCTGTTTTGCCGGTCGGATGATACATTACCTGGAAGCTGTCATTATGCAAAGTATAGACTTGGATATTACTGATCACTCTGGACCAAGCGCTACAGACATGCCACCTTCCACGAAGAGCTCAGAGACCGATGACGAATTCCATGTTAGACTGTCAACTGATAGTAACGCTGTTGCTTGCAAGAAACAAATGCATTCCCGAAACCACAACGCTACCTGCTTTAAGTACGGCCAGAAAGGGCTGGATAAGGCTCCTTGCAGGTTCGGCATGCCACGCGACCTTGTCCCCGCCTCCACAGTCGATGAGTTCGGTGTGATCCACCTTACTCGCAACCACGGTTGGGTTAACCCGTGGAACCCAGCAATCGCAAGCTGCATCCGCTCTAATCAAGATATCTCTTGGATCCCAACTGTGGCTAAAGCTCTCTCTCTCATGTACTATGTCACGAACTATGCGACGAAGGATGACGTCTCTCCATACCAAATGCTGCTCAAGGCTGCATTGCTGAAGCGGGCCATCGAGAAAGCGAAGGCCACCCTAACGCCAGACGCTGCCGACCTCCGGATTCGGCAGAAAGACATGGACCAGTTCACCCTTCGATGCTTCAACTCCTTGTCCCACGACCGCGAGATCAGCGGCGTACAGATAGCGAGCTCTTTGCTCCGGCTTCCGAACTACTATACTCACAATTACAACTTCGTCCAACTCAATCTTTGGTGGCTAAGGAGATATGTGCGTGGAGCCATCCAGCCGACTCCGCTCCCTACTAGTGGCACCTCCGATCCTATGGGTGAGGAACAGTGCACCTATCAAGCCGGGGACAGGGCCCCGGTGAGCCGCTTCGACAACTACAAATAGCGGGGACCACAGCTTGTTCACCTATCGCTCTTCGAGTACTGCATGCTGGTGCAAACCAGGAACCTACGTGACGCAATAGCAGCTGATGTTGAATATGACCCCGAACACCCCAAGCACGGTCTATGCGTGCAACGGCTAGCTCACAAAAAGTCACTGGTGATGACTGTTACCTTCGCCGGCCAAATTTCCGAATACCAGACCGAGGAGGAGAGTCTCCGAAGAGGTCATCCAAAGACTACTGCAATTGCGAATGACCTTGCCGAAATACTATTGGGGTTATTTGTGCCGTGGAACCAACTGCCGCCACTCTTTCAACAACATGCAGCTGAGTATGAGACGAAACGAGACGCTTCTGCCAAGGTTTGGAACATCGTGGAGCCAACTCTTTCATCGTACAACCGCAACTTTGCAAGGAATATTGAGCTACTGCGAAAATCGAGAGAAGATGGCCGCATTGATGCTGCGCTGCGTACATCGGCGAATCAGCACGATGACTCTCTTGATTACGATATTGACAATGTAGAACTTATCGGCCCTGATTCGGACGGCGAAGAGGCCCTTATAGCCGTGGATGAGGATTTTAACGCCGAGACGTTAATAGCAGCATATCATTCCATCGCCAAGTCTTGGAATACAGAGAGGCACATTATCGCCCAGCGTGTTCCTGCAGTACTACCAAGAACAACCCGGCCTCAGACCATGGAGTTGGACCATCTCCAGCCACTTGACATTTTCAGGCTGCCTACGCATGCCACCTCCGGACTTAGATTCATCCCGACAACCACGTTACAATGCTGGGAGAAACAAGTCAAAGGGTTTGCAGCTCTTAGCGACGCTGATGATTCAGTAGCTGAGAATCGCCTGGCATTTGAGGTAGACGATTTCAATATCGACTTAGGAGATGGAATTCTACACCCTCTACTAGATGGAGCTGAGAGCCTCCCCAGCCCGACCGACCGCCGGTCCCAGGTTGGCGACAACCCTACTGGCTCTAGTCTTACATTGCTTGTCAATGAAGATGTTCCCCTCAATGGAAAGCAGCGACTTGTTGTGGAGAGGGTGCTTTCGGGTGCTTTAGCCTGGGCTGACCACGCCCATGATGCCTCCAAGAGAGATCAGATGCTCCTCTACGTTGGAGGTGAAGGTGGGGTTGGCAAAAGCCAAGTCATCAAAGGCATCGTTGCTGGAATGGACCTTATCAGTCGCAAAGATGAGGTCATTCTCATGGCGCCTACTGGGGCTGCGGCAGATAATATTAGCGGCAATACCTACCATACGTCCCTAGGTATAAGCATCAACAAAACCCAGGAGGCAGTTATGAGTTTTCGCGTTAGGAGGCTCTGGTCTAAGAAGACCATCATGATTATCGATGAGGTTAGTATGATGGATTTAAGCATGCTTAGCACAGTAAACCGTCAGTGCAAGATTGCCAAATCGCTAGACCGGAGTTCACCAGACCTCTTTGGCGGACTGCCCATTGTCCTCCTAATGGGGGACTTCTACCAATTTTCACCCGTCAGAGGGCCGGCGTTGTGGCAGGATCCGCGACAAGGGAATGACGAACATGCGAATGGGCGACTGATCTGGCATCGGTTCACGAACATCATTATACTCGACCAGCAGATGCGTCAGGCAGAAGATCCCGTATTCCACGACATGCTAACCCGAGCAAGGAATGCTACACTGACGGAAGATGACCTAGCTCTCCTAAATAGCAAAACCATTACATCCCTTTTAGCGCCAGAACTGGAAGGAGCAACGACAGTTGTCAAAATGAATACCCTCCGTCACCATATTAACCGTATTCAAATGGAACACTTTGCCAGGTCCCGGTCCCAGAAAATTTACATCTTTCCAGCTCTCCATAGACGGACCAAGTCTACAGGTCATACTAACTTACGTCTACGCGCGGATGACTTGCTTCAACAGCCCGATCAGGGTACCAAGACCCCCTTCCCAGGCCTATTTCTCTACACTCCGGAGATGCCCACGGTCATCCTAACCAACGTCTGCACTGCATTAGGGCAGGTAAATGGCGGACGCGGCATTGCCGTTGGGGTAGTAGTCGATCCGACTGGTATGCCTCCCTCCGGAGAGTATGTAAAGCAGTCTAACCTTATAACTATTAGCGGAGTTCTTTGAGATGGATGATCTATACATCCTCTGCACCAAACCTCCTGCATGCGTTTTATTCAAACCACACAGATCAAGGCGGTCCGAATTCGACGACTTAGAAGCTTCCGTCATGCCTGTATTCCCACTAGAGAAGTCCATCACCCTGAAAGGGTACTCTGTCCGAAGGAGGCAGGTGCCGATGTGCCCTGCGTTTAGCCTGACGGATTACAAAATCCAGGGATCGACGCTTCCAACTGCGATCCTTGATCTCAAAGACGACCCAGCTTCCAAAGCACGGGACCCCCACAAAAAATACTGTTCTATATACGTCCAACTATCGCGACTTCAATCCTTAGACGGACTTCATCTCCTGCAAAAAATCGAGATGAGGGATCTCCAGTTCTCCTCTGACCATCGATTGCTGGCTGAGATGGAACGGCTCCAAGGGCTGCAGCGGGAAACCATAGCGGCGTGGGATACGATGGCGTAAACTGTGTGAGCGTTCTCCGTCAATTTTTAATTCCGTTACTGCCTAAAACTATTATTCCAAGTCCTGTAAATCTCTTGACCAATACCACGAGATTTCTGTGCTCCTTTGAATTTTGAGTTCCAAAATCATACTAGAGAACTCGAGAGCTACCAGTGGCTGACAAGTTCCCTAGCAAGGACATGCCGATAATATGCGGGGTATTTACTCCAACTACAAAGCTTACAACCATGGCGTAAAGTCAAAAAGCTGAGAATAGCTGATAAATCAACTAGCAAGGACGTGGCGGTAAGATGTGGGATATTCTGACCCTACCCAACTTCCATATCGCAGACAACACAAGCTATAGTTTACAGATGAAGGTTTCTCATTCCGAATCATATCCACCTGACCCTTAGCTCTTATAAAAGCCAAACGAATGGCCGTGCATGTGATATAAACTTCGGCTCCAGAATTACCCACAAAGAACATATAGTATGTTACGTTTCCCTTTATTCTGCTCTCGCAAGATCTAGGGGAAGAGATACTCCGTAATTCTCTCAAGAATAATCACTCCTACATTGCCTAATCCTGCCAACCAAGCGCTATACAATGTCAACTCGAAATACTCAAGCTTCCAAGTCGCCTTCCCCTATCGATGACCCAGCCAGTCCTACGAGCAATGGAGACGAATCAACTGAGTTGACGATTCCTCCTTCCACTCCCTCTCTCCGACCAACGAATACATCAATTCCATCGACACCAACTAGCAATATACCGACCAGGTATGGCAGCACCAGTGCCATGTCCGACACAACGATCGAAGACCATTTCGGCGTTCACCCCCGAGGCCGAGACGCAATTGCTTCCTTTCCAAACAACATAACCAAAATAAACCCTACCGACTACACATGGGTAAACGATTCGTCAAACTATTCTTTGTGCCATAATACACCAGGGGAGCCGACACAGGCACTTCTATGGTTGGTTGGAGACATTGACAGACACTCTTTGGAGACCACGAACAAATATCAAATTGGACGGTCGACGTTCTACTATCAGCTGAGACAGACAAAGCCCTGGATAGATTGCTCAAGACTGGTCCATGGAGCACATTCACCAAACCAAATCGCTACTCTATACTGAGGACTAAGGCAACTCTAGGAGCCGTCAAAGACGACCTTCGAGATGACGATGACGAAGGTTTCGTGTCCCTTGGGCACACCATCACTACAAATGATCCGTTCCCGTACACGTACAACGGGTCTATGATGGTTGAGAACGGCGCCGTACCGAATGCCGGATTTGACGTGCGCAACTTCAGCAATCAAGCTTCTATAGCAGTTGAATTTTCCATATTAGGATATCAAATAGACGGTA
>MU270841.1:0-13625 GCA_021432625.1 Leptodontidium sp. 2 PMI_412
CAGAGAGCTCTAATTTGTCAGGAGAGATGTTATGGCACCAGGAGTGTTTAAAGAATTGGCAAAATCGTGGAGCTATTGAAATTGCTGGAGCCTTTAAAGCTGTACTACTAGATGTCTGATTTTTATAAATTATATTCAGTTGAAATCAGTACTGATTAATTTAATCAGTTAAGCTCGTCAGTTGCCTTATTTATGTCAGTCAGTCAGTCGTGGTGATTTAGTCAACTGATACTGACTTAACTGACTTATCGACCAGCCTGACCAGGGCCACATTCATCGAGACCAGTATTTCCATCTCAATTCCATCCCCGTGCGTCTCCTGTACTCGATGGCCCACTTGTTGGAGCAGTACTTGGTGGATATCGTCCACCCCAGGTCTCGCGTTTGCCAAGCCTAAAAACATGGCAAAGGCTAAGATAATGAATCGTTCCTCTAGGCGCTGAAGAGCGTATTTGAAGATGGTCGGTATCGCTGAGGACGGGTCGCCAAGATTTCTTTTTGTGGCCATTTGAAATATTCGATCTAGACACTCAAACCCTTTGCACATTATGAATTCGTCGTCCATGTAGTTTGAAAGTGCAACTACCAGCGTGGCCACCAAATTGCCGAGTTCTGGTGGTTCAGTCACAAGGGAAGGAACTTCTCGGCTTGGACATAGGAATACGAATGTGTTGTCTTCGGGGGTTACTATATACTTTATCAGGAATAATGTTTTGCCAAGGTAAGAAGGTCGATAATAGCGGAAAATGCATGCTGGGAGAGGACGGTGGGTGATTTGAGAAAGGACATTAGAAAGGGAGGCTGACCTTCAGGTGGCCGTTTGGTCGACTTGCCCCAAAGAGATTCAAGCGTCTCCACGATTTTGTCTACCCCATCATTTGCTATCATAAGCTCCAGAAATGCTGCAGCATCAGGGCCGGGGAGTTCCTCGAGGGCGTAATACAATGCCGCGGCACGATCTTCGGGATAGGTCTTCTGAAACAGCTTCCAACCTGCATGTTGGTTCTGGGATACGGGGCAACGGAGCCCTGGAGGTATGTGTTTTGGAATAGGCCCAGGCGAGAGGAGACGGTGGAAGTACGACAAAGCTGTCGGGTTTAGCTCCTGCCCAGCCATCCCAAGGTCATCCCACATTGTGTTTGCAGCTTTATGCACATATAAAGGCATCTTGTATAAAAATATGTCGAGGATGTGGTCCACTGATTTTATTAGCAATATTTCTCCTATTAAAGGGGGCATTTTTTAATATATCTACGGGTAGGATAGGGAACAGCTTTCATATAAGCGCACCACCAACTAGTCGCTCCTTCCAACGGCTTCCACGGCTCGTTCCAATCCGGGATCTTCATTCGATCGGTGCATTTTATGATCTGATAGACTGTATCAGAGAAAGTTTTCTGATCGATTTTGATGATTATTCCCTGGCGTCCTATTACACGAACACGTTTTTGTGACTCATTCACGTGCTCGTATACCCGACTGAGTTCCGGGTTCCATCTGGGAGGAGAGCTTTTGGCAGCCCGGGCAGCGCCACTATCTTGGCGTTGAAAGCCATCACTGTTCTCTCGTGAACGGGGGGGAATGACGTAATCTCCTTGAGGACGTCGAGGAAGAGGTGGTGGTTGTTCTCCATGTAGTAGCGGCTCTGCCGGTAGTTCGTATATTGTGTGCGGGTTTTTGTCCCGCATGCGCTCTGGCGTTGGTGGTTTTTGCGCGGGCAAGTCGGTAAAGTGGAATTAGAATTGATCGATTTGAAGTAGAACTAAAACGGTGGTCGACCGGAAGCTGGGCCTCTCCAAAGTGGCTAGGCTGTGGGTGTCGAGGTGTTCCTTGGGAAAGTTGAGGGGATGGTTGTTCTCTAGAGAACAGCGGCTCTGCTGATAGTTCGTATATTCTTTCACTATGCTCGCGTTCTAGTGTTGGTGGTTTTCGATGAGCTACCGTAACTTCCGGATGCTGGGATCCGCTAGGGTGCCGGTGTCGAGGCATTGCGAGATGAAGGACTGTTGTGTCTGCGTTTGTAAGAAGCTCAAATATTGAAAATTTTGTTCTAAAGTATGGGCTGACGGAAGGTAATAATGTTCGCGGGACGGGTGACTTTTTGGCTAACATATGAATATCCTTTCGATTGGAATGTGGCTGAGACCAAGACATATTTGGGGCAAGCCTCTTCGCCCAATGAACCTTTCTCATCATTCTTACTTCAGACGAGGTTTGACACAAATGCCTGTACTTGCAGTTGCATACGAGTACTAAAGTGAGGTGAGGGGATATGTTTTAGAATGCAAGAGGTCACAATAAGGCCCTGTCTTTCCAATAAACCACCTGAGACATGTTTGACGCGTATTGGAAGGAAGGCAGCATCCTACCATTTATTCGCCTAGATACAATGTTTTGAAATAAGACTCAAGAATAGCAACACTAATACTGGAGGCCGATGAGGCAGGTGTTTCTAAATCCGGACCTGTCTCCAACTGTCACTAATGAGCCAAGTAAGCGAAGCGGAGGCGGGATCTAAACGATGTAATATTTGCGGCTTGAAGGTATTCCGCAGTCCGTTCAATAGCTCACGATTCAGTATCGTAACTATAAGGTAGTATGGTTATAATAAATTAGTTTGTTCAATCTGCAAGTGACGTATAAGGATTTGGGAAATCCCAATCTGCCACGACAATAAGATCGTATTGATGACCCCTTGGATAGAGATCCGTTCCATATACTTGGCCCCTAGCAATTTGCATATTTATTTCTCCTTCACAGAGTCTTGACCTGAACTAGCGTAGACTCCGAGTTCTAGAGCTCGGAGCTGAGTAATCCCAACCCGCGACGGGTCAACTGGCATTGTTGGGACCATGCTCGACACGTGAACCTCCGCCAAAAGGGGCTGGAATGATTGCCTTTTGGCATTGGCCCGGGTAAAAGTAGTTGGCTATAAATTGGACAAACTAATGCCAATCGTTACAATCCAGCTCTCTCGTCTTTTACTCATGTTTTTGGCAGCGTGAGCTTGTCCTGCCGAACCCCGTTATTAAACAAGACTGGTAGGTTTCGCCACCGTGTCTTATTCTGTCTAATGGCATGCAAGTCCTTATAAAGCGGATCTAGTCTCTATACTCCTGTGATTTTTTTAATCAAGATATACTCGCCTCTTCATCGGTAAGCAAAATACACTTCATAAAGTGGTTGCGTAGAACTGTGTGCTAATATCTCTTACAGCTACAAAAACAACATGACTACTAGAGAAGTAAGACAGTACAATATGGGAAGAGGCGCATACGATACAACAGGAGTACCGAAACCACCGCCTCCAAAGCCAACATAAAAATAACCATATTATTCTTCTCAGACAGCGAAGTTAGTGAATAAGTTAGTGAACATGTGCGTCTACTCACAACATTAAGGTGCAGGCACAAAGGAGCTGACGGGAAAATATATGGCTTGTGAGGTGCAATCGAGACATCTGATTTTTGTATGATTAGGGTCTAAGGACATACTACAGGGGGCGAGAGAGCTGCTGGCGAGTTCAACTCCTATTATTCTGAGTTTCAGTCTCTGCAGGTTCATGATTGAGCTCGATTTTCATTGGAATGGGAAGGTTCGGGGAAGATTCTAGCTGTAACATAATGACTCTGTACGCAGGGAGAAAACAAGAGAAGAAGGAGCTTAGCGAATTGTTTTGGATTTCAACCGTGGACAACTTTCAGGGCGAGGAAAGTAAGATCATAATTGTCTCGCTTGTACGAAGTAATAAGCGGAAGGCTAAAAGCGACCCATTCAGTCGGGAAGGCCTTAGGTCTTTGCTGTCCTCGGCACATAGATACTGCCATGCAAGCTTCGGAGCCACTAGACTTCGAGGGGCTTAGCCCAGAAGGAGGATGTCAACTTGCTTGCGATCGACGTCTAATTGAATGTGGCCACAAGTGCCTAGCACGATGTCATTCTGATCGCCTGCACAAGGTTTTCAAATGTCCACAACCTTGTCAACGTCTCCACATCCCTTGCAACCACAGCTGCCAGAAGCAAACCTGTGGTGAGGATTGCGGATTCTGTGTGGTGAGGTTGGACAACGTGCATCTTCCGTGCAATCATTTGAAAGATGCTGTTCCATGCTATCAAGTGCAAGATCCTGCCAGCATCGTCTGCAGTGTCCGTGTTCAAAAACAAAGTTCCAGAGTGTAACCACGTTGTCGAGGTTCCATGTGCTCAAGATGTGAACTCTCTATCTTTCAAGTGTCCTACAGCTTGTGGAGCAAATTTAGTTTGTGGTCATCCCTGCCTCGGGACCTGTGGTAGATGTAATGGCAAGGATACCTCTACTAATCCCACTGTTAAGCACCAGAAATGCTCCAAGATCTGTGGCAGACCATGCCCATGACGGCACAGATTGTGGGCCTTGTTTCTCTCCCTGCGAGGTAAGATTCAATTTTCTTAACCTTCAAACAAGGAATACGAATACATATACTCTTTGAATATCCAAAATAAATATAATGGGGAAAGGTGCTAATAGATACAGGTTCGGTGTTCTCACTCTCGATGTACCTTACGCTGTCACCAATCTTGTGCACTGTGTGTTGAAAGTTGCACCTGGTTCTGTGAACACAGAGGGAATTGCGAAATGCCCTGTGCTGCGCATGTAATCAACGTTGCTCCAAGACCTCGAGTGTGGACATCAATGTCCGGGAATCTGTGGTGAAATGTGTGCCGAGGAATATTGCCACCAATGTTCAAATAAACTCGACGCTCGAGTGGAATTTCTCGAAATGAAATCTACGGAGAAATTGACGTTAATGAAACACCAATAGTTGTTCTTGGGTGCGGCCATTTCTTGAGTACGGGGAGTTCACTGGGCCCAAGGATGTATCTGCTGCTTTTGCTGGACCAATACCTTGCTGCCCAGACTGCAATTGTCTGGTTAGACAGTTTGCGACGCAGAGGTACAACCGAGTTATCAACAGGGCTGTCATCGATGAAATGTCCAAACAGCCCCTCACAACTGGAAGGCACGAGCTTCGAGAGTTGGAGCGGCAAATTGTCAAAGTGGAGGAATACTTTGATGAAACTCGAGAAGGAATTATGCAACCAGTTCTCCAGGCCCAAAAACATCTGACTTCGAGCCTCACTGCCGCAAAGAGTTTGGAAATCACCAGAACTCTCAAGGAGCGATATACCAAATCCAACGACCTTGAGAGCGCCATTAAGAGTGCTGCCGACAAACATCAACCAGCACAAAAGCTCCACGAAGCTATAGTACATGTGGCAAGAAGGGCCGCTGCAACCACAACAACACTCGACGTCCTTATAGAGAACGTGACTGTCGTTGACGCTGTCCCAACTCTCGGCCGTGATCGTCGAATTACCATGGGTGGCCGAATGGTTCAGATTAAGGCAGAGTCTGTCATTCTCAATGATAAATTCCTTATTGCCCAAGAATTGAAATCCAAATCTATCCGAAATTCAATCAAGATTCCCCGTGGAAGTCCTGGTCTACTTGCGATACCATTCTTCCAGGGAAGCAAAAAATTTATCGGCGAATGCAATATCGAGAATCTGCCGAAGCTAGCCGTTGAAGTTTCGCTCTTCTATGCTTATTCTTACCGACACAGAGCATAACCAAGCTGGAACCCATGTGCAGATGGCTAAACAGCTGTCGGAGAATGCTCGAGAAGCCTGCAAACAGCCATTTCAGAACGCTGAAAGCCTGCTTATTGCAGTCGAAGAGTCTATACGTCTCATCGAGAAGCAATGGTACGAAGAGATCACTGCAGAGGAGATTCAAGCGATCAAGTCTGCGATGGTTAGTGGTTCTAACGGCAATGCAACCCATTCGGGTCATTAGTATAACTGTGAGAACGGACATCCCGTAAGATATCTTGAGTATATCCTTTTGTCAGCTGCTAATTCGGACTAGTTTGCAATTGGTGAATATGGGATCTACTACGGCTACTCCTATTGATAGCACAACACAACACTCATTTCCTAGTTTCCTACACTCAAAATCAATTTTACAGTACCCTAGTTTTCCATGTTCATTGCACGGGTCACCCCTTCGACAGCAGCATGATTTTGTCCGCCCACATTTGCCCCACACTCAGGGCAACGAGCTAGCTCTGTTGCTCCATTGATGATGTTGACATCTTTCTTGAGGGCCGACTCGTTAGCAATGTCTCCCCATTATCGAGTTCGAGAGCAGCTGGCATGGTGAAAGAAGCATTCCTCGACAGATCGAGATATAATTAGCACTTGCTGATAGGTTAGCCAGCTTGCAAATGTGATACGAGTACTGAGTGGAGTTACGACCAGTTTGTGAGGAGTAGAAGAAAGAGAAAGACATTTTTCATAAAGATAAAAGATTACGACAACACTGTGCTACGTGAGGTGTGTTCCACAGGCGACATGCAACAAGAGTAGTGTCAAAGATCGTTATTGGTTCCTATAGATATAGTAACAAGATAACACCTTATATCACATCCCGTGTAGTGGCTTTCCACAATGCACTCCCCCGAGGCTGCACTCTATTTGAGAGGAAAGAACACTAAAAAGAAACCTATTAGATCGGGAAAATGCCTAATCTCCATTATGCGATGTACAACAAAGTGAGTCACTTCCTGCTAGCCATCTTCTTCCCCCCCACTGCCTGCGGTGATAGAGGAGGAAGGCCCACGGCCCCAGCGGGCTCTGCTATCAATGCCATGCCTCTCGATGGAGGAGATGGAACGAAGAGTGTTTGCGGCACAGCCTTTGAAGGCACTAGGAAGTGACGGACTGCCAACAATAGTATGGAAGCAAATATGGCCAGTAGTGTCTCCTTTTGATCCCTGTACATCATCATTCAGGTATATGTAGTCCCATCCTCCCTCTCGAGGAAGGGCATCGAATTCAAGCCTTTTCACGCTACTTATGTCTTGTTCAACAACAATGTAAATCAATCGGGGAAAGTATATGAAATGGCACAAAACCATAGCACCAACTGAAGCGGGTAATAAAAACAAGAGAGTAATGGTGAGTGAGATAGCAAAAGCTGCTGTCCGCCGCTGCCCTCTCTCGCCTTTACCTTTTAGCCTCAACTGTCTTAAACTCATCCTTAAATAGAGCACTATGACTTAGTAGACACAACTTTATCGCCTTTGTCCACAACAAGCTTGATGCTTAATTCTTTCCAAGCATGACCATCAAACCGAACGATGGTGAATTTAGCACTAGAGGGCTGAAGTCGAATTTTCAAGTCATCAATTCGTATGAGACCCATGGGATTAGAGGCTTGTTCTGTTCCAGATAGTGTCACCGCGTACTGGTCATCCTACTGGTTTCTCCATTTAGGTTAGATCTAGTCATCTTTAAAAGCATGTGCTGTTCAATATAATATCTAATGTCTATGTAGGCCAATGCCAATTAACCCGTATATGTTGAATGCTTGGACCGGCCATAACATAAAATTCAATAAAAACTTCGGCTTGAAGTCCGCATTGAACCCAAAGCATTAGAGAAATCCATAGACAAGAGAAGTGAACGTCAATTCAGATGGCTCCGCCAAACTGGGTCACCTTTGATAATCCCCCGAGATTAAAATTCACTGAAATTCAATAGGATCCATCTTCATACTGGAAAAGTCTTAATCTATTCTCCAATATTCCACAGTTTTTTGAAGAATCAACGGATTTCTATGAGTATTTATACACTCTCTCTCAAATCTACAATGTCCCCGCCCACGTGTACTTCTAAAAGCGAGCTTAGTGCGAAAGCGCTCCATGTCAAGGCCGGAAGTCCACTTGTACTAGAAGCCGAGATTTCACCGTTTCCAGCGTCGTTTATAAATCCCGCCCCACCCTGTTGTACGACGGATACAATGACAGAGGAGATAAAGAGGCAGGTGGAGGTGGACTATTGGCCGTTAGCTGAATGCAGATATTGGGGTCTGATCATTAATATCCACGAACAGAAGTAAACAATATCATGAATGCACCGATTGCGCCCAAATAGCACAGCTAAGCCTGTCCAGACTATGGAGAGGACGTAGAAAACCCAAGCAACGTGTAGCCGGAGGTATAGTGGAGAGTGGAAGGCTCATACTGTTTGAGACCAGTGGTATTTATCTGCTTTCAATTATATCAACACACTCAAACGACACCGGGTAATCGCGTCGGAATCCATTTGCCAGCTCCAGAGTTCTAATACCATCGGGCGCCACGTCCCTTACCCAAGGCAAGGGACGTTCCAAGCAGATCTTCTCACAGCCATGCAGGTGAATGACGGATTTGAATTTCGCGGATTGACTAGGCCAACAATTTTGAAATGCAACACGGGCTCCAATCTCTTAGATCAAATAGACAACATCATTTACAATAGCGAGTACGGAAATCATCAAAGAGAACTGGCTAATATCAAGAGTCAAAAGTTTGACTACATTCCTTTGTCTTTATTTGGGAACACCACTATCAACCCCACTTCCCCCTAACTTGAACACGCAAGGCGTCGTAGTTCAAGAAGAAATGCCTGGCGGCTGTCGAAACGTTAGGGAAACAGCCTTCCTTAACACCGCCTTCCAATTCCTATACAACCCACTAAGCAGTGAACAACCCCCCAACTACTTCTGATTGCCCATGGCCAGCTTTAATCTAGAGAATTCCCCATTCGAGTCGCTATATGTAGTAGCTTGGGTCGCGTAAATGCTAAAGTTGCTGTAGGCAGTCAGAAGATTGAATAAATAGTTTGCCTTGAGGGAGCATCGCACGCTTAAGAGAAACCTCCTTTCTCTATATGGGGAACTCGATAGATTTATTGCTCTTGCGCTCGAATGCAGACGCTGCTGGGTAATCTCAGAGGAGTTTGTCGTGTTCCAAGATTGAGAGGACATTTCAAACCCGACTTGTTGCTGGGCGGGAACATCGGCCGTGCTTGACCAGCGGTTATAGATAATGGACTCCGTGGACCAATCTCGTGTCTCATTAATTGGATTGAAAAGAGTCCGAGCAGAATGCATCCGAATAGGATCAATTTATATACGTTCATATCGGATAGCGTGTAGATTGAAGGAGATAAAAACGGTTAGGAACGGTCAAATAAAATCGATTTAAGAGCAGTATTGAAGGTTGGTGGAATTGATAAGTAAATATAACAAGTAGTTTAGGGGCAGGAAGCCTTTATAAGGGGTAGGATATGGACTAGTGTCGGAATTGTTTATCGAGGAGAGAAGTGGCGGTTTAGGATCTTGGGCCGTCTTGAAAATTGACTGGCTTAGAAAGAATTCTCAAACAAAGCTTGCATTGAAGTATGAGGGCTTTAAATCTGCCTCTATGAAATAGATAGAATATCTGTAAAACTCGCTGCCTTATAAACAAACCTTATTTGATCGGGCAGTGCAGTTTATCTAGCTTCAAAACGCGTTATCAATGCTTTTACGAGTCAGCTTGTCAATTAGGCAGCTGCTTTTACTGCTTTTTACTTGTTTTCAATGGATCATCTTGATTTAAGCATCTGCAAATTCTCTGGCGTCTGTCTCTATGTGCCGGGGGATTGGACGAATTTCGAAATTTATAGATCGTTATAGATCGTTATAGATCGTTATAGATCGTTATAGATCGTTATATGGAGTGGATGAGTGTGAACCTGTTGCTAACTCTACAGTAAACATGGATAATTTTTATTGCGGTTAGTTTGAAGGAGATAAGGTGAAAAAAAGTAAGTGATTCTTGCGATCTTATTGGTTGGTCTCGGCACACAGGTTGTCTCGCCATGAGCCCCAAATTCCTATTCCTCAGAGACTTTTACGTACTTTGGACTTCTTGAGGCTGGACAGACAGTACTGCCCCATAAGGGTAAGCTTTGGTGCTGTACCTCCATACTTTTGCTAGTACCAGTTCTCTTTCTAACTCAAGTGCTCGGAAAGTGGTAGATCACCTCCTGAAGCAGAGTCCATTTGAGGAGTTAGTAATGAATATTAGGCTCCACATACTTGGTCGCAGTTGCGATTGTGGGCTGTGTCATCCTGACTCTAGCAAGTCGCATTTGATAATTGGCCGAGAATAGATACAGAATGTTAATCTACAGAGAGACAATCGCTGCGTTATGTCCCGTCCCTATTGCAGCTATCGAGCTAACTTACCCCCAGAAACAAGTAATCCAGGCGAAAGTCGCGGAGGCGGTGAAGATGTTTCGTCAATAGCGTCCTCCCAGGACCGAGTTTTGATCAGGCCACACACACTTCTGGTGAATCCTCGTTCCATAGAAGACTTGTATCCCCGAGTGAGGAGGAATCAGAAGAGGACGTGAGCAAAGACACGAGCGTAGATAGGAGTGTGGACGAGCGTGCCGAGAGCACGATGACAAGGAGCGAAGACAAGGGCAAAGTTAAGAGCGAGCATGTGAGCGTAGTAGAAACCAGAGTAAGGATCAGACCTGAGAAGAACCCTGCAATGCAATCACCTTCCTATAATGGCGCCGAATCTTGTGTAGTCGCGCAGCATGTGTCTGACTCCTATCGAATGAGGCTTTTCTTACGGATTCGCTGGTGAACTCTGAACCTTACTGTCGTTGTATACCTGATGGAATGTTCATTTTGTAAAAATTGAACCACTAAATCATCCCTGAATCGTCTCTTCGTCAAAGCCTAACCAAAGGAGGACTGCGACCTTAAACGCACTGTATATGTTTTTTTTACCCTTCATAATTTTGATCGAAGATTATTACTCAGCCCCGAGCTCTGGAGCTCGGAGTCAAGAGTTTAGGACGCTAAAAAAATGGTCGCTTGGTTTCACAGCATCTTCCACAATCTCTTCTCGGGGCCGTTACAAAGTTCTAATAACAACACTTGCCTCCTACGGGTCGTCTATTTGTGCCCCCGTCAGCTTTAAACAACAAAATAATACCGTGGAGAGGCCCACATTCTCGGACGCTACAGTACAATGTCGTACGAAGAAATACCTCCTGAGAAGCCCATTAATGTTCCTTTAGACCCACGTAAGAATTTAGCCTTGCAATTTAATGACCATAATGTGTGCTAAAACCCATTATTGAAGCTTGGGGCAGGGGCGACTAATAAATATCACCGCAACTACGAAGTTGTATGCTTCACAACGCCCTCCCAAACCCTCAGAGGAACGAACTACCATCAATATCTCGAAGTGTTTCGTCACAATCCCAAAATACTTCCTGCATTCTTTCAGCTGCTGTCACAATCGCTCAAACCTTCGTATGCGGGTGTTAGAAAAAGGCGGAGTCATCGCGGATACGAGATTGCTATGACTAGACTTCATGCCGTGCGATGGATATCTAGGCGTTGATTAGAAAACTGTCTTAATTCTTGATCCTACAGTACCCGAAACATATGATATCGTGCAGAGTAGTAGCCTACCTCATCTTTGAAAGTCCACAAAACAATGTTGCAACCATTTATTGGCCGTTCGGAGGTAACCTGGAATTTGCACTTGATCACGCCTCAAACGCGGCCTGCACCGCACATGTCACGTCGTGCAACTTTCTGGAAACCCGCTGCTATTGAAGGAATGGGTACACACACTCGCCCTTCCCACCATTTTCGAGCCATCTTCTTAACCAAGAGCTGATTTGTTCCCAGGCTCACTAATGCCCAACTTCCTAACCTCACAACTTCACACCTTAACAGTTACACAACCTTACAGCTTCCCAACCTCACAGTCGCGTACCTGTTTCCCTTCACAATCTTCCACCTTTCTGCACCACAACCTTTTATCTCTCAATACCACAACCTTTCACCTCCCAACTTCTCAATTCCACCATTTCGCAACTTCACATTCAACAATCCTACCCTCCCCTCCACTCCGTGTGGATATACACACGCTCCATTCGTCCATCACTTCACCTTCTGCGCCCAGCCTTATCTCCTGGCCTCTTTCTCCTACATTTCTACCTATACCTGCACGTCCAATTTGGGAACACGCCTCTGCTGCAGCATCTACGAGAAGGTACGTTCTCATGCCACCTTTGGTCTTGTCTCTTGACAAGAACGCATCTCCACGTGTCCGGACTGCCCAATGTAGTGGTGCTGAGTCCCATAACCTCCTCCTGATACCGTTCGGGGTCTCTCTACATATTTGCGCCGAAATCCTCACCGCCTTTCTCTTCTCAATCCACAACACCAGAGCCTTCGTCATCCACAATACCCTCCCCAGCTTCACCCCTTGTACACCAAAATGTAGGAACGCCGTATGAAGAAAGCTGTCGCCATGGACGACACATACAAGGAACTGCGCAGGAGACTTTGTACGTGCTTCATTCCTGAGTCAAGAGATCTGTGAGATTAACGCGTGACTAGGCGCCGAACTTCGATACTATAAGGAAAACCCCGACATATACGACATTAAGACTATCCTTCGAGACTTTCCGCTGGCAAATGTGCATCCATGCCTTCCTCAACCCCGCAAGTCCTCACGCAACGAGTTATGTTTTTGCCCGATGACCCAGGCCGAGAGAGATGAGATCGATGCACTGCTCAGTGGCTACGCCAGCATTTGGGTACTACCACCTAACAATGCGCATTACAGGAAGGGCCTCTCGAAGTGGAATGACTTCCCTCGCTATGCCTACGTTCGGTCGGGGGTGATCTGGGATCGCATTAAGGATTGGGACCCGACACCAGGCGGCACGATGCTAGATAATCTTGAGGCTGGCGTTGTGACTTTCCGAGGCGCACAAAAATCCGATTTTGATGTGTACTTGTGGGCGTGGAGGTATCTTCGTGAGTTATTGATACACTTTATTATGCTCGCGCTTAACTGATGTTTGTATAGAAAGGAGCTGCTGGTCCGAGCTGAAGGAAAAGTGGGCGGAATTTAGCCATCGGGTGCCTCTAGAATTCCTCGACAAGAATGGAAGCCTAATTACCTCTCAATTCGTTTCTCCTGCCATCCAATGTGGCATACAATTAGCCTTCTCGCCGGTCACTAACGTTCCATACATCTTCGACGTCGACTTCGATAATAAGCGAGGGTCCCTTGTCCCGGAGCACCATCCGGACAGCCAAGCCCTCCTGGAACAGCTGACGGCACGAGAGGAGGCGGAATCGCGGTATGAGGCGAAGCAAAAGATGGCGGAATTACGAAAGATGGCGGAATTGCGCAAGGATGCGGAGTCTGCAGATGCGAAGTCTGGATATGCGGAGTCTGTGGATACGGAGTCTGTGGTTGCGAAGTCTACGGATGCCGAGTCTGAAGACTCGTCAGACGAGGTTCAGGGTTGTAGGGGCGATCTAATTATATGCAAAAAGCGTAGTATGACTTCGACCGCTAGCTGGGGAAGTTCGAAGACTTTGGTCGGGAGCAAGAGAAGCAAGAGAAGCAACTGACTGCAGGGCTCCAATCAACTAAATCAACTACACCAAATCTGATAGTGTAGAGTAAGTGTACATTAGTAATCAAGGCTTGGATGTAGTGTATCAACGGATGCCTCAAATGTAGTTGATTTAAGTGTAGTTGACTTCAGTGTATGAGTCGTATTACGTTCGGATTTACCTGCGAGCAGTCTTTTAACCATTTTCCTTCGCACTTAACAGTTAACCCCTCTCTTCAACAGCAAAGCGTTGCGCCGTCCCAACAAGCCACGATAGCTCTTGTCTCCTGAACTCGTCGTCGTTAAGGTGGATGCTCTTGAGCTCT
>MU270842.1:0-13622 GCA_021432625.1 Leptodontidium sp. 2 PMI_412
CCTCTGGAGAGCAGTCCTCTGGCATATGCACCTCAAAGTCGAATTCGTCAAGCTCCATAGGTGTAAATGAGCTTCCAGCCTTTGGAAGAGGTTTTACCTTCGGCCGAAGGGTTCCAGCATCGGTGGTATCCGCAATTACAGGTTCAGGCATTGTTGCTGCATTAAAAAGTGGATAATTTTGGTGTAAAAAGTAGGTTTATTGATGTCTTTGTTGATGCCCCACCTCTAGCGCCGATGCCCTGTAGTGCAGGCTCCCATGGCAACCAGTCAGCGCACGTGCCCTGTGGGGAGGGTGCTTATGGCACCTAAGGGGATACCCCCGACCAAAATGGCGAGGATAAAACTAAATTAATTGGGGTTGAATTGACATGTCACTTCCCATGTTTAACTTTCCATTTCGGCCACGCTTATCAGCGTCATGTCATCATTGCATTCGCCTTGAAATAATCCCATCTCCAGAGGTCAACTCCTTGAACCCTCCAAGCGCGACATCAACTCGGACATGGAGATTCAAATTCCCATGCCAAACGCCGCTTCAGAACGCACTTCCCCTGCCCATCCACCCCGCAACCCCACATCAAGAATTTCTCTTCCCTGCCTCGGAGTCAATGGCCTATCATTGCCTTCAAGCGTTCACAGGTAAATCAACTCCAGTACACGAACACGAAACGAACATCGCGTCCCTGTAGGCATCACGTGACAACGCGTCGCTCTAGCGTCATCAATCGCGCGAAACGGTGCATCAATTACATCATGAAGTTTAGAAGTCGCGATCATGCCAAAGCGAACACCTCATACCTTGTCTAATTCCTCCCCTCTTTCTCATCGGTGATCTCGTATCGAACGAATCATGTCTAGACAAAAGATGTTTCCCCTTGCTCGGCCCGCGTACCTGCATCCCCGGACACAAATCTAGATCGATCGGATACTCGTTAATGGATGGGAAGAGTGTAGATCTATGGGTGGGTGGATGGTTTGTTTGGATGTGGCTTGCGGCTAGGAGAGAGATATGCTTGCATGCGTGTATGAATCATTGCATGGTGAGATTGACGCTGAGGCTGATGGTGGGGCAGACGGGACTGCGGATGTGTTTACATCATGACTTTTGCTTCTCTTGTCTCGCCACAGTGCATTCACAGCTTGCAAGGGGTGAGATGGGAGGACAGGCGAGGAGAATTTAGCGGAGGAAATGCTCCTGGATAGTAATGGAAATGTCTATATAAACAGCCATCTCCTCCGCCCTGAAGGACTTTTCTTCTCATCACAACATCTTCACATCTCCTCCTCAACCAACAAACAACAAACAACAACCAAGCCAAATCCAAATCACAAAACCAACCTTCACAATGTCTGACACTTACAAGCCAACTGGTACGTACCTCTCCTCTCTAACCCACACAATTCCCATCCCCAACACACCCTCTCCCCATCCCTCTCCACTCTCCCTCTCTTCTCTCCTCTTCAGCCTCATCCTCACTTTCATCTCCTCCCAGTATGCACTGACACCCAACTCAAACAGAGCACGACGGTCTCAAGGAAGACGGCACCCCCGACAAGCGCGTCGGCACCGGCCAATTCGCCCAAGGCAAAGTCGATCCCGTTGAGGCCGGCGCCGCAGGCGGAAAGGCATCTGGTGGAAGCGGAAACGCTGGTGATGAGTCTAGCTCTGGTGGAAGTGGTGGGAAGGGTCGTAAGTGTTCCCTCTCCTCGTTAATTTTTCTCTTTGTCTTGCTGGTGGAGGATCTTGGGGTTTGGTGGTTGTGTGAATGATGAGATTTGTGAGGTGTGAGAGACGTATGCTGATGTGTATGCAAACAGAATTCGCCGGCGGCAAGGTCGATCCCGTTGAGGCTGGCCGAAAGGGTGGGAAGGCTTCGGGTGGAAGTTCTGACGAGTAGACCATTCTTGATGGGATTGACGGAAGGGGGGAGCGAGCTTTTGCTGTGAGACTCTAATGGATAAATGGTGTGGTTCTGGGACAGGAAATTTGACTGTTATTCTAGGAAAGGAAATTGATTATCCAGCTTCTGTGTATTCTGATGTTCTTCTCATGATGTGTTCTGAAGGGCTCTGTTTGTTGTGACTGGATAATAATTTTTGACGTATTCTTCGGAATTGGTCCTACTCCCGACTTCGCTCAGGATCAATGAGGGGAAAGTTCACGATCATCATGCCATTGAAACCGTCCATCTCACGGAAGAACACTAGGTGATCGATCACTGAGGACCTTTCAGTCTGTCTGCTTGAGGTCAGCTGCAATTCCAGGTTGGAAGGCAAGGCTAGTTTCCTCTTGGTCGACGACCAGAGCATCTCTTGGGAAGAACTAACAGTAGCAGCACCACTTGTAAGATAGAAACTTCAGAGATTATTGTAATGCAGAAATGGATGGCATCCAAACCTTGTTCGTTGGCATAGGAAGGTAGCTGCCTAAACAGGCAGACTGTTGGGTCAAGCTAGCCTTGGAAGATAGGTCGGATGTCCAAAAGGGGGGCCTAAGCGAGTTGGTGACTCTGTTTGTTTACTAAAGAAACACTGCTCCCCTGAAATGGACTCGAGATTGTTAAAAGTGAGGTATGAAGAGGTAAGTAGCACGGGATGCGAAATTACGAAATAGCGAATTCGCTTGCAAGGAAATGTACAGGTATTACGGGAGGCATGTGGCATGTACCTTGTAGAGCTTGATATGTTTATTTGTATGGAGCCTTGTTGAAGCAGTTTGAAGATCCGTATGTATTTCTCATGGATTGATTTGTCTGCCAACCAGCTCAAGTCCGTACCGAGTCCATGACACCATAGGGCCGCGATATTATCCAAATATCAACCAATGTACCTCAAGCCTGCCATCTCCATATTTATCTGTCCATATTTCTCCAAGACCTGTTCCGTTATGTGTTGTCGGCGCGCTGTCCCGGTGCTAGATTTTGGGCTCGCATTCGTTTCGTGGATGGTTCATGGAGGTTCTTGTGTTTGAGGAAGCTTCCTGCCCCATGCCAATTCCGCCCGCATCTCGAGTCATGTTTCTCTCACGTCTTGCATATGCATTTCCTCCAATACGTCGACTATGCGATTTCAGGTTCGAGGAAGAGCGTTTTGAGGAAGGTTTCGGATCCGGGTACTGTTGACTGTTAGCCAAAACAAAGTTCATGCTCATGCTGGAGCGTTGGCACATACTGGCTTGGTATCCCCTGGCCCAGGTGGTCCAACTTCGCCCCATTTCTTTCCTCTGGGGCGATGGGTCTGCGAGCTGGAATTACGGAGTCCATCTGGGCAGTCTCGAGACATTGCCAGGAGGGGAAAGTTGCTGAAGATGGCGCCAGTCGACTCTCTGCTTGCTAACATTGCCTGAGGAGACATGCCTGTTTCTTTTGAGCGATCGACTCGGGGAATCCGCAACTTCGGGTGCTATCTGCGAATTGGCTACTCGTTATTCGTGTCTGCGATCGTTTGGGAGGTTCAAGGTCACCTTCGGTCGTAAGCGAAACGACGGTCCGAGGTCGTCGTCGCCAGCGCTCGACTCTACTCAAGCTCCCCGAACGCCAGTTGTGTCTCGTCGGCGCGCATAGCACCCGCAGATTACAAATAGTAATCTGGGGTGCTATTTTGTTATACTCAATCACTGGCCATGTTCCTGCAGGAGATCTCGTCGGGTCCGCGAGGTCTCTTCCCAACCCATTGCGTTGCTATATGCCTATCATCCCTCAGAGGATTATATGCTTCCCAACTATGCCCAGGAACTCCTGAGCATAGCAAAACCTGTCTAGAAATGCGCCATTGCACCATTGCAGGAGCCAGTCTGTGAGAGCTCATTGTCGTGAAAGCACGATTGCAGCGCACAGTGACCTAGTCACGTGTTGCCTAGTGCGGCATGAGTCCAGAACGAAGAAATCGTGGGGCAATCGCAAGGAAGTGTGAATAGCTGCAGCAAAGGAGTCGGTGTTTGCTCCACCATGAAACAACCTTCAAAGAATCGAGATGACAAGAAAGATGTGCGCTAGAACCGGGCTGTGGGTGGTCGGCAGCGAAGGAGCAACAGGTCTGTCATTGCCTCCAACCTCGACATTGGATGGGCGAATAAGCCCATCGAGGCTTGCCATATTTCCTATACCCATTTCCATGTTGTATGTTCGAGAGAGCACTGCATCCACTGCGGGATATTCTTTGCTTGATGGCAGCGGATCTTGCTATTGCGAAGCGGAGAGTTTTTGAGCTTGGCTGACTCCGGGAAACAGCTCTGACATTTGTAGGAGCGACCGCGCTCTTCATCGTCCAACATCCTCCTGCCTACACCGGTACGCTCGATGTGTATTCTGTAGTTTCGGAGTTGAGATGGCAGATTTGGGGTATCAAGGGGAGTGCCTGCCAAAGATTCCCGTTCCAACCATCAGAACTAAGTCTCGTTGTGTAAGACAGTTCTGCGAAGCATGTCGTCCCCAGCGGTCCTGCGCCATCGAGTGTGACCATCAGCATGGATTTGGTTGCATCGAACGGGTTGCTGGATGAATTGGGAGATGTGCTTCCTAGCCACACAGCCTTTCCTATACCTTCCATTCTGGAGCATCCTTCCTCTCAACTTTCCAAGTTGGTGTTAGAACCGCAGGTCCATGACGTAGCAATGTCAAGGCCTAGCACAACTTGGTCCCGAGAAATAAAGCCAGGAGAGCGTCTCATGGCTTTTTGCATCATTGCCGAAGTGCTTCGTTCAGTTCGTTCTGGCATCCAGTCCGGCTCCGGGAGTTGCGAGTCGCGAGTCGCTGTCTTCCAGTTGATCCATACACATCTTCCTCGTTGCCATATCGTCTTGTACCTTGCTCGAGGCTGCAATGTCCAAATCGGTATGGAACGAGCCCGATCGTCGTGTTGGAAAGGATCGAGTCGACCTTCGTGGAACTCCCGTCTCTCTGGACCAGCGGAAAGCCGTTGTGCGGACATTCGAACCGACAAATTTGCATCCTCAACTTAGTTCCGCAGTGGTGAGTTCGCATGGAATCGTCTAGGGATGCGTGTATCCAGAATTGAGATGGTAGCGATGTGACATCGTGGCAGAGTGTCGTTCAACATTGCATCGTCGATGTACCTGGACGACGCGGACAGACAGACCTTGCCACATAATTATACTCACTCGGTTCCATGTCGACAATGCCCAGAATGCAGAGCAAATCTGACGGTCATCGTTGGAGTCAAATTTTCTGTGGATGAGTGTTGTGGTGACTGCCAACGAACTTGCCTGATGATATTTGCGACCGACAGGCTGCGATACCAGCAGTCATGAATGGCATTATATGCCGGATCCAGACGCAGTAGTTTGCAGTCTTTTGTGAGGAATGATGATGGGGTAGTCCACGTATAATGCAAGCACAGCGTGGTGGAGGTGTGTTGATGGGAGGGCATTCAGAGGGCGTTTGCAGGACTCACCGAGAGGGCAGTGGACGGGCGTAGGGCAGGCAACAGGGCGATCGCAGGGCAATCTTCCACCTGGGTAGTTAGCCGAAGGGAAAGAATGCAAGAATCTCCATCTGGCCTTGTATGATGTGTCTTGGTTGGCTGGACTTGCAGGGTCGTGCGTGCGGCGGGCATCCGTTCGCTGAGCAAACGCAGTTAGCCCCATTAGCGTCCGCACGCCAAAGGACGCTACGAAAGTACATCTGCAATATGACTGGCTGCATCAGCTGCAGCACATGCAGTCCTGTGTGCCAAGGCCAATCAATCCCTGTCATGGCTTGCAACAGCTGCGCACGCACCCAATGAAAGGACACACCAATGGGACCAAAGTGGCACGTCCATTCGCGGAAATACCGGTCAGTACACCGAGGCAGGTACTTTACCTTCCCAGGCCAGAGAGGTAACATACCGGGACTGGTTTCATCTTTCGTTTTTCGCATGATACCTGGCTTTACTGTCTCTTATATCGTCATGCTGGCTGCATTCTACTCTCGGTGGCCGTGGCAGTCTGCCTCGGTCGCGGGCGTGGAGATTGTACGAAGCAGAAGATCCGGCATCAATCAGCGTACAGGAGGTGGTACAACAGCGCATGTGCCGCCGAATTTTGGTCCTTCAGCGGCACACTTAACAGCGCTCCATCTGCTAAATGCCTAGGTATAGAATATCGATACTTACCTTACCTAGGTACTTCCAATACATATTACAAGAGGTCGTCGATTGATATTCTCACGGGTATAATTAAATACTATTTGAATATCTAAGTACGATATATGAAGAGCGAGAAAGATTAAGGAAAATATAGAATTATTTCTTCCATTCACTATAGCTAAACTCTAGGTACAATTCTAGGCACAATTCTAGGCACAATTCTAAAATATTTTGTAAGTACACCGATAGCACATGCGCGCTGTTGGTCGTATCAGCGCACCCAGGGATTCGTGACACCTCTTGGTCAAAACCTCCTCATTAATGCACATTTCGAGTAGGATAATAAGTATCATTCCCCCAACGCTCGTGATAACCGACTGAGAGAGGATACCGATATGTCTATGTGCTATTGTCACAATTTTTATTCTTTCTGCGTAGCGCAACGACAGCGGACCTCAACGACGCAATGCATCTTGGGAAGCCTTGCCGATCGATGCACGCCATGTTGACAAACTTCATTGGGCAGTTCAGCCTCAAGTTGCATTGGTGTCGCCCTGCTTGTGAGAGATAGCAGCTCACTGCACATGAGAGTCTGCGAAGTTAGAAAGAGCTGGACAGTCCCAAAGAACTTTCTATGATTTTCTATCCTTCTCTATTCCTTCAGTCGCATTGTTCTAATTTCTTTCCACTGTATTTTGATTCAAGATCTCTCCGTACGGCTAACCTAACATATCTTTGCGAGATGGCAGCCTTACCTGAAAGTTGTTGCACTTCTAACATTTCAGACGAGGCTGGCCCCCAGACGTTCGATTCATTTTCGTCAACCATTCATGAATCGAGGACATCTGGCAGTATTGACTCTATCGATGTTGAAAAAGGGGAAGTCTCGGTTTCCACAGCTGAGGGTCGCATCGTTCAACCTTTACATAATCAGAAATCTTGCATACTGACACGCTCTCCAGCTGCAAGCTCTTCTTTTCACAGCCTTTGCTGGCTCCGATTTTCAACTGCTGTCGTATCATGGACCCTTTACCCGACCGAATGGTATAAAGTGAATCGACAGCTGGCGGAAGAAGAAAAGAAAAGGCTCCAACTGCTTTACAGCGATATCAAATCCGGTCGTCGTAGGTGCCATCTATCCAATCTCATCTATATCCAGAGCCTGACCAGTAGCAGCGGCTATCGAGGACTATCAGGAGGGCTGGCCTCAACTTGCTGCATTCCTACACAGCGAGGACAACTTCGCTATCTTCAGGAGATTCGGAGTTTTACACTGCCGTCTTCTCGTTCAACTCCAAGCGGAAATTCAGCACCTCGAACAACGACTTGTCGACTTAGATCGCTCCGATGCTGCTCCTGGGTCACAGCATTCAAGGAGGCTGCAAATGTCAGACTTTGAGGAGGGGTCGGACCCAGCTCAAAGAGACTTACTGAAAACCCTCCAGGAGAAAGTTTTGGTGTACGGTGAGTTATGAGAAGAGGCAGTCAAACCCAAAATCTGACCGTCTGTTACAGATCAGCTATTGCTCAACGAGAAAGCCCTACGTGACCAAGGAACTGTCACAGAGAAAGACCACCGCAGCGTCTTCCACTGGATGTTACGGAAGAGACCAGTTGAACAGGGAGAAGATGGTTGGATTCATCACCCAACCGATTGCATACCCCTCTCTCGTATCGACCCGGTTGAACACTCCATCCTCACTTCGTTCCTTAAGGCACGTCTCTAAGCATCTGCAAATTTCTCGAACGACTTGTTGACACGACACAGAAACTTTTTCGTTCAAAAGGGAAAGAAAGGGACAGCATCGTGAAGCAGTACTCGTTATCCAGCGTGACCATAGCAGTGAAGCTCTGCTTCGTCCTGCTTGCTGTCAGCATCTTGATCATTCCTGTCTTCATTCTTATGTGGGGTCCAGACACAAAAACCGCAGTATCCACCACTGTTCTGATTTCAGTGTTGGCATTTTCTACGCTGATGACATTGTTCACGAGGGCGACGGTTCAAGCTGTTTTAGTCGGAACTGCAGCGTGAGTTGGTTTCTCTTTTCTCCCGGTCTACTTTCGTAACTGACATTATTCCTAGCTACTGCGCTGTTCTAGCTACGTTTCTGGGGAACACACATGACAGGACGGCTGCCATAACTGGATGAACTAATAGCAGGTCCTAATTTCTGTCCTCTTGCTCCTTTACTTATTGTAACATATGTTCTTCGATCTTCGGCTCAAATAACTACCTCTGCTGCTTAGGTCACTAGTAATATCCTTGAACACTAAGTTCGTATCGCCAAGTTTCTCTTTTCCTTTGGCTATTAATCTCTTCTAATTTAATTCTATTATTAATCCTATAACCTTTTTAACTTTTTTATATAATACTTTTACTAAAATCCTAACGCTGTATTTTACTTAACTTGCTAATCTTAAAATAAATAATAACGCTAATGAAAACATATCCTTAAATGCTTAAATCTCTCCTTATTTAGTAATTGGAGGTATCGTATGTGTAGTATTTCTAAGTATAATAACTCTTGGATTAGGTAACGATTAATTATCGAGATGTGGGGCTATATAATATAATCAGAATTAATCAGATCAAGGATACAAATATCACGTGCGTGTTGTAAACGGCCAAGGAATAAAAGTGGCATCTTCGCCCTCCACTCTTCAATTCCTTTGAACTCACAAATAAACACACCTTGCGACTAAATTCTCACCTCACCGTACACCACAACTCAAACCAGCATGGATACTCAAGACTCGTTCCCTCATTTCAAACACTTCCCCCTTGAGATTCGTCGTCTCATTTGGAAGTCCTGTCTTCCTCGCCGCATCGCAGAGGAAGACTTCCCCTTCACGCTCCTCGACGGCAAAGAGTCTCGTCAAGCCTATTGGCCCATCCGAACCACCTTACAGAATGCCAGAGTTCCCCTGCTTGCCACAGTCTGCGCTGAAGCACGCGCGGTAGTCTTCGAATGGGGTGGGCACCAGATGTCGTATGACAGGACCAGCCTATATTCGATATGGCTTCAGCCAAAGATTGACCGGGCAATTCATATCAACTGGTCAGCATTTCCTGCCCTTTGAATCCTACTGATCTGGGATCGATTCTGAGACCCTTTATCTTTTGATCCCGAATCCTGAGGGTACATGTGAAAAAAAGTATACTAAAGTCTTGACCAGGACGCGCAGAAGGGATGAAGAGTATTACAGGATAAATGATTGCGATGAATCGGAACTCGAAAATTGTCCGGTGGCCACGAGTAACAGTTGAGGGCTTTCATTCGGTCCGGGGCTTTTTCCACTTGCAGAGCCAGTATTCTACTTCTGGTACAATAATAGGGGAACCTCATTTCGTGTGCAGGCCCGAGAACGGCCGCAATGTACGAGAAACTGTGCGCTGGGAACCCACAACGTTACCCGCTCCCTACCCAAAGTTGAGATTCTCAAATCACTCCATCAGGGCGCTTAGCTAAACTCTCTCAAGCACTGCCGTCCAGAATATGCAATACAAAGTACCGTTTTTAGTGGGGTTTGAATATAAACCCGCCAACTCCGGGCAGTGCAAGCGGGTACTCACAAAGAATTTCAGGCGGTGAAGGCGCATCGAAGGATAAGAATCGTACTCGCTTCTTTCTATGGCCTGCAGATAGGGCAACTTAAACGATCCTTCTTATTGACCAGGCCCATTTGTAGACCACTGCAAAGAGTGAGTACCGTATCCACCCACCAGAATCGCGAGACTCCACGTACGTGCACTCAGAATGGAGAGGCTTGACAGGGCTAAGTAGCCAGTCAGAAGAATCGAGGGAAAGAACAAATTGGCAGTGGACCTTTGGAAAAGCTACGACCACGTTGATTTCTGATCTGCAAAATAAAAGCTGGCCTATCAAACCTCTACCTCAACCAGGAAATTGGCTACAGCTTTGTATAGTGGCACCGCGCGAATTGTGTGAGTGGATACGGTAGTAGTAAGACACAGATCGCAACATACAGTAGAAGAAAACAGAATAAGCGAGACACTAGTCTGCTGTAAGCGAAAGCCGAAAAAAAACACGCCGCACCACCATCCACTGCCTTCTTAACCTCTGACTTTGTCGAGATGAATACGTGATGGCAAACGAACCACGACTGGTCCATGGGCTTTGGCTGCGCCTGGTCAAGCATGATACTTTCGGGGGTGCCAAATGTCAGCGAAGACAAGACGGTGGTGGCATCTTCCACAATGTCCTCTGATATGTGCATCTCTTGGGAGATGGTCAGGTTAACATTGTAACCGGACAGAGCACTCCCTAGAAAAGGCTTCGTCCAGTCGTAACCTGTGATAGGAGTCGAATGGGTAGCGACGGGAGTCAAGAAGGTATTGGAAATATTGTTCCAGTTTCCAGAGATGATATTGCTACCATTCATGAAGAATTGGCCATCGGTGAGGTAGTAAGGAGACCTGGTTAAGGCACTCATCTTGGCAAACCGCGTCAGAGTTGGAATCTCCTATCGAGTGAGCAAGTGAGAAAAGTGTGCAAGTAAGAAAAGTGAGGACGGAATACAAGAATGTCAGTCCTGACAAGTAACGAGAACAATGAGAGATAAATCTAGAGCAGGATGTCTATTATCACTTACACGCAATATCTCCGGCGTAAACTTCCCGCAAAAAAAGAGACGAGCGGCATACAGTATGCTCAACACCTCCAAAGAAATGGTGATCCATTTTTGTGGATCAGCTCGCCATCTTCATCTGGCTCAATTCCAGTCTAGGGAGTGAACTTCAGGGATTCCAAAAAGAGACACTTCCCTTGAGCCGACATCGGTACCTGCCTATCTGGTGAAGAAAGCCCGAATTGCGAAAATGGTCCGCGGCGCCAACTGCAGGTCCTCGGAGCCTCGACCACTCTTTTTGATAGGCTGAGTACCGTATCCACTCAGTCAATTGGCGCGATCCGCTGTCTGTGAGTATGATTTTCACACTGTCTCAGTCCAAGCGGAGGGGTCTTGACAGGGCTAATAAGCCAGTAAAAAGAGTTATACAACAAATAGAATGACAGTGGAGCTGTCTGAAAGCTTCGACCACGTTGATTTCCAATCGAGAAGGAAAGGTTTCAAGCCAGCTGGCCTATCAACCCTCTGCCTCAGCCCGGAAATGAGTTAATAACCTTAAGCAGTGGAACGCGCTGGTTGACTGAGTGGATACGGTATGTGATCGCTTTCTGTGGACAAAAAAAAACAAGAAGAAAAAAGCTCAGACTATGAAGCTCTCCGCTCCGAGGTTTACTGATCGAACCCCAGGAGCAAGGCTCGGCGAGTCTGAGTTGGACTCCAACATTGCCAAGGAGTGGATACTCGTCGGTTCCCTGCTAATACCAGCCAACTGAAAAAAAAGAGTATGCGGTCCTGCATGTGTAACTCGTAAGTCATTAGATCAGAAACAGGAAATGAGTATGTGAAGTGGAAGTCGAGGGGCATATCTAGCACGCACAATGGCATCCCATCCTGCCCTGCCTTTCACGCAGCTTCATCCCTCCTCCTTTCTCCTTTCCATTCTTCTCAGCTATCATCCTGCCGAGCTGGCTTCGTTTACTTTTTCTTGTGCCGTCTCTGAAAGATAGTATTGATCTGGTCTGTAGACACGATGAAGCGCTCTGGCCTCTCATTTTCAGTCATCTCCAGGGCAATTGGAAAGCTTGCCTGGACAGGCTTCATACCTCTCATTACTGCAAAAAGTACGAACAGCACCAGTAGCCCTACCACCGATATCTACTTCCCCGGATCTTGTCCTGCCTTGTGCAGTGATGCCAGTCCCAGCCCTGCCAACTAGACACACATTCACTCTGTGGCCGACCTGGTCAAATGCACGAGCCTCTCCTGTTTGATCTCAACGTCCAGAACGACAAGGATGGGCCAGACAGCATTCTCACTGTGCGCGCTTGTATAGTAGTAGGTGATCTTAGTGTCGTGTTCTCATCCAAGGACACTCTCCAAGCTTAAGAGGGGCAAGAAAAACAAGCACTTCGATCCCGCCACTACTCGTTTCCACTAGCTGTGGTGCCAAAACATCCGAAATTTCGGTCACGTATCAACTTGGTGGCTCGGCAGACTTCAACAGGCGTTCCAGCACGTCGACGCTGCCAAACACAGAAGATGTAGCCTCCGCAGCTCATATGCTGGGTATGTTCATGGAGTCCGGAGCTCAATGCGGAGCCAGCATCCTCTCCGCCAAGCCAGGGTCCGTGGTGGTGGGCCTCTACTCTGGCGCAGAAGTCACCAAGAAGGGTGCGAAAGACTTTCTGGAATCTTTCGTGGAGTCACCAGGAAGCTCGGCTTCGCAGGTCTGTAGCCCAGCAAACGCCGAGTTGACCATCGGCACATTTGCTGCCGCTCTAGAGGATCTCTCGGCTGTCCACGGCGTGGTTAGGGGCTGGACAAATGGGCTGTGCTTGAATGGAAGCACAGCTTTGGCCAGCGCGACAAGAAAAATGGAGGTGCTCGTGTCCAAGATTCAGGACACCAACTCTACCACCAACCTGGACTTGGACTCTCCTACTGCTGCTCGCTCTCTGTCCAGACCTCGGGCGCTCACACTCGGTGCTAGAGCGGACTGTAGAGCCATCGAGGTCATTAGCGGAGATAGTTGTGCCTCTATCGCGAGTCGCTGCGGCGTCTCAGCCAACGACTTTACCAAGTACAACCCGTCTTCCACCCTCTGTTCGACTCTTCAGCTCAAACAGCATGTTTGTTACAGTGCTAGTGCCCTCCCGACATGTACTCCTAAGCCTCAGTCAGATAGTACATGTACGGTGTATAAGGTCGCCGCAGGAGACGGCTGTTGGGCCATCGCCGATACCCACTACCTCCAAACAACCGACTTCGATCTTGGCGCTGCGGCGCGAGGCATATATACTAAAAATAATATGCGTTTCCATATCTTACTGTTGGGCCCCTTTTCGCGCTAACGTTTGATTGGTTTAATAAATGCGTTTAATTGGTTCGAAAAATGCGTTTCATTAGTTCGAAAAATACACGTGTTTCTTTCACTGTATACATACCTCTTGTGATTGATTTGACGGGGTCCAATTAGAAAGATCTTCGATGAGCTCTTGTACCTTCGTACCTCCTGGCTCTCTTCACCCCCGAGGGAATTGAGGGGGGCTAGGGCACCCCTTAGCAAGGTACATAATGCCTTGTAAGTGGTTTAGAAGTATTTACGTACTCTAACGTAGTATTAGATCAAGAAGTATAGTAATAGTGAAGAGAGAGCTTTCGGGGTCGTGCTGGCTAGGCTAGCACACAGGTAGCGACTATAAGATTATTAGGCAGATGTGTCTGGGGGTGTCACGGGATGTAGAGGAAAGCTTTTTCTTTTATTAAGATTTGCACGATTGAAATCAAGTTATTAAAGCAAAGCACTATTAAAAAGACTTTCTAGGCACTTCAAAGATTAGAGCAGCTCTCTTATTATTATTATTATTATTATTATTATTATTATTATTATTATTATTATTATTATTATTATTATTATTATTATTATTATTATTATTATTATTATT
>MU270843.1:0-13613 GCA_021432625.1 Leptodontidium sp. 2 PMI_412
CAGAGATATTATAACGTTGCGGCACTAAAGCAAGCAAAAACAAAAGATCCCGGCATTCCAAAAAGACCAAAAACACCGCAAAAACAAGGGAAATAACACATCTAGGGCATCCAAACCTAGCCTAATAACCCTCCGCAAGAAGGAGAGGTTGTATAGTTTGCTGACGATTTACCTGCAGCCAAAATCTCTCCTCCTACGTCAGAATCTGACAACTTGTGGCCCTTTGGCTTCAGCCAATACTTCAGACATTCGTGAGCCTCCACTAATTCGATTCCCATGCGATTTCGCTGATCTGTAATAGTAACTTTGGTGGCAGAAAAGAGGCGTTCGCATTCAGATGATATAGCTGGAATCGACAGCATGTCGAGAGCTAGGTAAGCTCACAACCACCTCCTAGCCCCCTATATTTACAGGGCTTCAGCCTCATTTTACCCTTCCAACTACCCCGCCAACCTCGAGCTAGTACACTAATATACTACTAATATACTAGAATATCAGAATCTCTAGGCTAACATCACTCCGTATTTTTAGGAACGGTCCCATATCACTGAAGTGGGGAATACCAATTATACTGCAGATACTATTGCGAACACTGGTGACCAGCTATCGGTTCGAAACACAAGGGATTATCAAGAGAGATGGTAGGAACTACAATTATCTCTAGCAGGAAGTGGGAATAACAAGATGATTTTCCCAAAAGTATCTAACTCTGAACAATGACCTATCACGTATATGTTGGGTATTGTCGTCAGTGGGCCCTCGAATATTTTCCTGGGTGTTGTTGAGTGGTCCGGATTCGCTTTGCCGGCTCTTGAGATCGCCTTCGATAACTTCGACCTTGGTCGTGTAAGTCCATGATCTTTTTAAGACAAATTTCCTCCCCAATAGTGGAAAAACTCAGTAAATAACGATCCCTGTCGGGGGTGTAATATTTTCTCCCAGCTGGAGAGACATCGTCCTTCTCACTACTTTTGTGCCGCTGTATTCGGCAATTCGCGACTTGCGCTTTCTGTATCTGTCGATGTTCACTTCCTATTGTAGCTATCACATATAAGAAAGTGCTGTATCACCGCGCTCTGCGCGTTCTGTTTGCGGTAGTTGGGCATAGAGGAGGTGATGAAGGCATTGCTGTCCGCGGGATCTGGGCTAAGGTCTGCATGGCTTCCGATACCGAAAAGCATCTCGCACATTTTGGACTTGCTAGTAGAAGACCTAGGCGAAATGGACAGTCCAACAACGGACTCCAAGCCTAATTTTGCGAGGCCATTCGCATTCCAGGAGTCTTTGCTTTCATCTGTGGAATTGTGGAAGTCCTCTGCTCGTCGCATTGTTTGGACATCGAGATCACTGCTCGAGCAAGTCGAGCACTTTCCTGTAGCATCAAATGCATATCCAGAAAGCCTCTTGCTGCCGTTCCCGGACGTCCGATTTCGTAAATTAGGTGGTGTTTGCTCAACCCTATGAGCACTAATCAAATGTCTCTTGAAAACATCTGCACGATTGAATGATTTCTCTGCCACAGAACCTAAGCCTGGACAAAAGCCGCAGACCATAGTTCCCTTGTAATGGGTCAATGTATGCTGATTCTTGTCGTACTTACGTGCGAATCCCTTGACATGGTAGTCGCAAGTCTGAATCGGACACTTCTCTGGACGCTCGGTTTGATGGGTCAACATGTGGGCTTTCAGGTCCTTGAAGACCTTTCCGCATTCGGGGTATGTGCATCGCCCCTTTTCTATTAGGGTTTCACTGCTGAAACTGTGGTCTTCACTACTGTATGACTGAACCGATGGTCGGCGAGGGTATGGATAAGACCCTGCTGCTGGATATGTCGAAAGATACGGGCTTTGAGACCCGAATCGATGCTGTGAAATGGCAAATCCGTAAGGACTACCAGTGGCTACTGCCTCTAGTCCTGCAGTCCGAAAATTTGGAGCACATTCTCTCTTTACAGCCGTATCATCGAAGGTCTCGTAGTTATGGATTATCGAAGGGTCAACAAAGCCTAGTCGTTCAATCGAGCTAGCATGAAGAATCTCTAGGTATCCAGCGAAAGAGTATGCTTGATCGAGTGTAGTAGAGTAGTCGTTGTAGTCATTATATTCATCGATTTCCGGGCTCACGCCAAGGCATGTCCATTCGGGGACTGGAGTAATCTGTCCGTGCATCAAGGATGGCGACCCCATGGCGGAAGAAGTTGCTGTTGGTCCTACAGCTGCCGAGCATTCTGACGGTAGCGACAAAAAGCTCGGCGGCTCAAGGGCAGATTGAGGAACATCAGTGTACATGGCCGACGAAAAGGAACATGGTTTTGGTCCTGGATATCCTTGACCAATGTCCTTCAGATTATAGTCAAATGCACTGATAGGGAAAGAGGGGAAAGTGTACTCTGGGCTTGGGTACAATGCAAAGTCGTTGCCAGTGGCGGAGGACTGCTTCATAGACGACAAACAATCTTCTTCGTTACTTCCGGTGACTTTGTGCTTTCGGTCCTTATGTCTTCGAAGCTCATGCTTGCCACGGAAGCCATCCGAGTGACTAGTACACTGGTCGCAGAAGACTCGATCATGATGTGGTCGTTGGTGGGATGTTTTCGGGGCGGGTTTTAAAGCTAACGACAGGGGAGTATTTGCAGTATCGGGAATTGCAGAGTCTTTGGACTCGCAACGAGATGGTAGAACAGTGTCAACATGACCAGGTATCGTCGGTATTGGCGAAGGATATTGAGCCAGGTCACGACCTTGAAAGTCCTGAGGATGGCTTTTCTTGTAATAGACAAGAAGAAGTCTTCTGGACTCGGACTCGAGAGTGCCGATGTCTTTGACATTGACATTTGTCTCGACAGTATAGACCTTCCCATAGTTGATGAATGACGGATTGGCCAAGTCGTCTGCCCGGTCGGACAGCTTCAATTTGAGTGGCATCTTGGTAATATCGGCAGGGCGAGGGGGATGTATACCGCTACTATGAATAATGCCATGGCTGTTGAGGTCAAGATCTCTTTTCTTGCAGATCATATCATCGTAGGTAATGACAGGGAAACAAGTGCAGTGATCAGAACCTAGTTCAAGCACAACGAAGCGACGAATCTTGGAGAACCCTTTCTGGTTAGGTAGACCCAGGGATTGGACAGTCTTGCTGTAAGTGTTCTCGCCATTTGGCTCTATCCTCAATATACTGAAGACACGTCCTGGCTGAAAGAAGCTTTTTTCGATGCGAGAATTCTCAGTAGACCGAGGAGCAGCCTTTTCAGCAGGTACGGCTACGGTTATCGGCGAAAGCACCGCTTGAGTATCTCCCAGCGTCAAGCGGCTGCCGACGGGATCGTTGGTGTCATTAAGATATCGTTCCAAAGCCACGCTTGGCACAATAGGCTCCACAACTTCAGATTTTCCGAGACGAGCAGTGCTAATTCCTATCTCAGCTGGTCTGTTTCGGGTTTGAGATGATGTCTGGGTGTTGTTGCCACTGGACCTGCTTTTCCGAGATGGCGTAGCAGACGACGCATGCCTCGATGCTTGTTGACCGGCCGCCTTGCCCCAAATACCGCCACTGCCACCATTGGGCTTGTCGTCATCATCATCATCACCACCATCATTCTTGGGAAGATTCGACCCTTGTGGTCTGAAGTCCTGTGACTTTGGGGATGGCCATTCCCAATCGGAGATGTCTTTGCCTTCCTCAAAATGCTCTTTCAGATGATTCTGTCTCTCCTCCCAGGTATTGAATCTGAATACACAGAAGCCGCAATCTTTTGGCCATTTGCTGTCGATGGTATACTTCCAATGCTTTTCGGGCCCGTTCATGTTTTCCGTACCATGATATTTGCGGAGATGGTTGATGAGCTTTTCTTTTCGACCGAACTTGGTTCCGTTCATTTTTGCCGTCTTGCAATACGCGTAATGACTCCGCAAATTGCCGCCCAGTTGTGAAGCAGGAACAAGACAGAATTTACAGACTGGTTGGCCATTCATAAATGGAACGTCAATGCACTCGATACATATGAATTGTTCTTGGGGCCAATGCTTGTATCCCGCTTCATGTCTTTTCCAATCCGCGAATTGATGGGTAGAGTAACCACAGTTTCGAAGAGTGCAATGGAAGAGTGGTCTAACTCCACATTCACGGCAAGTCTCGTGCTTCGCCGTTGCCGACTCTTCAATAACAGACATTGAGTCTTCTATATCCTCTATATCATTAGTAGGCTGGTGTGGCGTAGTTGACACAGAAGTATCATCGGTCAAATCCGCATCCACTACCTCTGGGTTCGAGATCGAGTCTTGAGTTGAAGGAGCTGTGGTGGTGAGATTGGTCTCGCTTTTTCCAGACTGAGAGCCTTTTATCTGCTCCTCTAAGACCAGCTTCTTCATCTCACAGATGAGATCTGCAGCTCTCAGCTGGGTTGATGGTGAAAATGTCCGAATTGAAGATTCGAAGAGCGCTATGGCTTCCTGCGGCGAGGCCTCGTTGAATGTCCCAAACTTTCCTGCAACATTCGCCTGGGCTAGCATCGGCCCTCGCCATTGGGAACGACGACTCTGCATCTTACGATCTCGAGAGGTGAGAGGCTTCGGCTTCGGACTTCGTCTCTTCGATGGGGCTTTTGAAGTGTCTGGCGGAGATGAGTGGGAGAGGAAATTGCTCATATTTGCGAATGAGGGGTCTGCCTGCCCCGACGTAAAGTTTTGCTGCGGCATAAACATAGATGCAGTGTTGAACGGTTGCACTGGGACATTCGAGTGTGATTGTTGGGGCCAAGGGGCCGGCACCCTTTGAGGCCGCTGGTGTGTCGTGTTTTCGTAGGCAGTGGATTCTCGAAAGCCCTGCGAGTTGTGACCATTCGAAGCAGCTTTCAACAGTCAGTTCAAGCACCAAGTGATGGTTGATTGGTCTTACCGAATGTTCCATCGAACGGGAACTGGCATTGGTGCTGCGGAAGTTGATTGAAAGTGGGCATGTCGATGTCCGGACCATGCATTTCCATACTGGGACCGGCGAGATCCAAAAAATCTGAATGCGGGTGAACGACAGTGGGGACTTGATGTTGACTAGGGTATCTTTCAACAAACGAATTATCTTGACGGGGGCGACCTTGATCGAGGCTTGAGGAGCGTGTCATGTGATCAAGTAGGAGGTCCTCCGGGTTTATACCGAAATTCTCGGACCATTGGGGATGCAATAGCTCATCCATAGCCTACGAGGCTGAGAATAATACTGTCGATGATTGAGCAATCGGGCTGTGAAATGTCGATTGAGGCCTTATGAGAAGGTGGGTGGGGAACTTCCTCGAATTTCAGCAAAATCGCGGGCACTGCCCCCGTGGCAAATTCTGGGTTCTGCTGGCCAAAATGCCCCGAGGTACGTAACATTGAGGGCATGAGGTGGAGGGCAGCCAATAACATGTCCCGATGGTGCTTTGGTCTGCATGATGGCGTCCCTTAGCCTTAGGCTGCAGGCTCTCCAAGGCACTGCACGTGACAGGAGCAAAAGAAATCACAACATAACGAAGGTAACATGGGTGCTAGCTAGCCTGCAGCTTACACGAAGCCTTCGAAATTCACTAGAGCACTGAAATTTAATTAAGAAACGTTAGAATGAGCAGTTAGTAAGTGTTAACTGGATGAAATCGACAAAGTTTTAGGCAATGCGCACTAATCATAGTGCCTGCCTAAGGGAGCACGTGATAATAAGAGAACAGCAGGTAGGATAGAGTGAAGTGTGAATGATAAGAGGGATAGTTTGTAGAGAAAAACAGCTTGTATATAATTACATGTTAAGGAGGACTTGGTGCGTTATAATATTCGTCTCCGTTTGGTAATAGGACTATTTAAGCCCGAGGGATTAAAAACACCGGCTTATAACCTCTACAGCTTTAATAGGCAGAACATAGGTCCAGATATAATCTTCTTAGACTTGTTTGTAAAGATGTAGCTACTAAACCAAGCTTAAATAGCGACTTTATTACTTATAATAAAACGTAAGACATTTATATTATCACCCTCTTAATCGTTGTTTATTATTATTTCGTCAAAGATAACAAGAAAAGGTTCTTTAAGTATGAAAGAGTAAAAGGTAACGTTTGGCTCTATTACTTTAATACATAAGGGATCTATAATAGTGAGATTTTTATCCCGCTAATAAACTAAGACCTTAAGAATCTCTAAAAATCGCTCTTTAACTTGTAACTACAAGGTAAACTTAGGCTTGTTCGTACTGAAATTGTTATTAGTACCCCTAAGTATAATAAGCGGACCGAGCTGGCCTAGTAGAATAATACCTAGGGGTCCTAGTTCTTTATTGTCTTATAAGTCTTTAAGTTTAAGGCCAGAGGGGGAGTCGCTAGTCTCTTACTCGGAGACGCATATAATAAGAGCCGCATGAGGCGGATGTGGATCAATAGAATTAGATTAATATGGACTAGCGTAGTTACTGTCCGAGCGAGCGGTTATAGGACTGCTTTGAATCTAAAACTGCTTCGAATCTAAACAATTAACATATAAAAAGAGCCACACAAAAAGAAACTTACAGAGAACTAATTAACAATCTAAACCGTATCTTCTTCATCACTTCCCGCCTCTTAACTAAGCGAACCATCTAATATAAATCGTAATTCTTCCTCTAGGCAGCTTACAATTAAAGCCATTATAATAGTATAACTGTGATAAAGTAAAAGAATCAAAGCAGCGGAAAGACATAAAATAATTTCTAAAAGAAATAGTAATTAAGAAAAAAGAGGCATGTTATCACGAAACGAGTGCGAGTACGTGGATAATTGTGGCTTAGTTAAATTAAAAGAGATTCTTAAGGAAACCTGTCTTTTATTTTAGTTTATAAGTTAGCTCGTGCGACTTATACAAAATTGTAAATAGTTTTATAAAAGTATGAAAGCAACTTAACTCGAGCCCTTAATATAGTCCCCCTTTACTCTTTTTCTTTAACTTTTTGGTGTTATCTTTTAGCTACTTAGAGTTCTTTTTTTCTTATAAGCTTAGACTTTTTTTCGTAAAGTCTATTAAATTCGATTATTAGCGCTCTTGTGTTAATAATATTAACGAAAGGTTTTAAGTAAGGTCGTCGCAACCTTTTTATTTGATGTGATATTAAAAGCCTTAACTTTTTATTCTTTTTGAGTCTCGAATGGCTTTATAATATTATATCTTAGTTACTCGGTAGCTCGTATATAAACCTAGTAACTCGCATAAAGCTCCGGCTTCCGTGTTTTAAAACCTCGAAAGCTTTAGCTTCTAGTAAGAGGTTATTTTAAGCTAAAATAATAGCTATCGAAAGCCTTAGCTTCCGTGTTTTAAAGTCTCGGAAGCTCTGGTTTTTAATAAGAGATTATTTTAACTTATAACTCGCAAGTTAACACCCAATTAGGTTATATAAGCGAGTATACGCGTGATTAGCTAGAGTGGTTATATAAACCTAGAAACCCCCTGTACAATAGAATTATCATTCACACCAACTCTACTTCTTTTCAGGCTTTAATAGCTTACAGTATTTTTTTGTTCTCGTCGATAATTATAGGCGGTGATAATAGGCTCTTTTGGCTTAGGAACGGGGCGTTTAGCATTAGCCGTAAAAGGTTAACGTGGAAGATATTATAGATTAAGGAGAACTCGTTAAGGAGGTTGAGTTAATAAGAGTAGAAGGTAGGGATTGCTATAACGCGATCCGAGCCAAAGAACTTAGGGTTAAACTTGCTTATTAGCCTTATAAGTACGATATTACGTGCGCTTAAGAGTATTATATCTTTTACTTTGTAGGCCGGTGCTAGGGATTAGTTGCGGTTTGCGAACTGCTCTTATGAAGCTTGTGCTATAGTATGTTTGTCTATAGTAAGTTTGTTATTTCCTTTATTTTCTTAAGGAAATTACTACTTTCTTAGCTACGAGCTTATAGCGCTTTTGATGCCGTGGTTAATGCGGGGCGTGGTGGGTTAGAGCTTATTTTGGGGTGGAATCTTGAATTTATAAAAAATGGTAATAATCTTATGGACTCGCCGACGACGTTTCATATTGCAAGTTTAGTTAGTAGTAGTCATTTGTTTTAGTTATCTTAAGCGAAATTAACGTACTAGCGAAGGTATTGCTTAAGGAAAGCGTTAGTTGTTTTAGTTTAGTCGTTTGTTTTTAGTAATAAGCTATCGATAACTTAAGGTTAATTCGCAGCCTATAATATATAGTTATTTAAAATTCTAATATAAATAAGGAATCCTAATTAAATTAATTAAGCTAAGTAAGCCGTATAATATCTATATGTCTTAAACGAATAATATACTTAGGTCATATATTCTTATTAAAGTGTTATAAGGTGTAAAGTGTTGGTCTTTTGATAGTTTATCAACTATAACTATTATAGTGTTAAATCCCTTTATTGTGGCTTTAATAAAACCAATGAAATCGATAAAAAATTCCTTTTACCGTTGTACCGGAATAGAAAGTAGTTTTACGATTTTTTAATATTATAGTCGTGAAGTCTTATTTCGTACGTAGTGGAGGGAGTTACGAGTAAACTGGGAAACGTCGTAGCTTAGTCTCGGTTATAAATAAGAGTAAGAAATTAGCTTAAAAAGCTTACTTTTTTTTAGGGTGTTCGGATTTCATGCTATTGTAAGTTAGTTGTAAAAGAAACGTTCGTAAATTAATTGTTTTTATTTATAATTCCGATGTTATGGGCGCGGGAATTCTCTTACAAATGTATAGCCTTTTATTCGTAATATAACATTTAAATAATATAACTTGTTTCGAGTATAATATACTTATTAACTTAAGTATCTCGTTTAGTATCTTATTATAATCCTTTATTTAATAATCTTGTGATTTCGTAGTTTATAGGTTCCGATTATCTTAGCTTAAAGATCGAGGAGCCTAATATAATCCTTTAGTCCCGGGATAAGTTAATGAAGAGCTTGAACCGTTTTAAGTTAACTTGTATTTGTTCTTATAATTTTAGGTTTATATTATAAGGTTCAAGAAGTGATTTTTAATATGCTTTTAAGCGATTATCGTCTTTACTTCAAGAAAGGTCTTAAGAGCGTTAAATAAGTATATTGCTACAAACACTCTTAGGCGACTACGGAGTCCTAGGAGGAAGTGTTCTAAGAACTAGCGTAATCTTAGGAACTAAATGGTTCTTAAGAGTATAGTTCTTAAGAGCTACTAGTCTCTGAGAACTAACTTATATTTAATACGATTATTTATAATGTAATCTTAATATTACGATTTAGGTCGTAGCTTTTTATAATTAAGTTATATAATAAATTGTCGGTGTAGTACCAGTTTATGTACTACGCCGCATGCGTGAATATATTCTAATGCGAGTATAATGACAAAGTAATAAATGTATAGTTCAAAAATCTGTGTATTTTCTAAGAGAGTGCGAGGAGAGTTAGACTATATACTACGAAACCCCACTGAATGTCCACCGAAACTAGTCGGGCTAGGCCCTGACCCCTGACTTTGACCCGCACCCCATTTTCCAGATCGAAGTATACTTATGCAGGGACCTGTGGACTAACAAAATCCTTAAATCTTAAGAGCTCCTAAGTATAAAAGGATCTAAGGAAAACGAAGGTTTTATATAAGACTAATATAAACAAGCGACGTAAGGAGAAGCTGTGCTTCTAATATAACCTTCCGAGTTATATAACTAATTCTTATTAATAAAAGAAGTCTCAGCCTAGTAAGAAATAGCTTAATATAATAAGACGAGAAGAATATGATATTACTAGAGTGCTTTTATTTCCAAAGCTATTCTGCGCTACTTATCACTAAATAATACCCAACAAGTTTAAGTAATATTACATTTATACACAAGTAAATAGCGAAGATAAAAATAATAAGTAAAGTTTTTTTAATAATAATTATATTTACTAATATATAACCGAGGACTCGATTATAATAGATATCCTCGAAGCCACAATAACTACCGGCTTTAATAATAATATAATATTATACGATAATAATAATAAAAAGAAGTAAAAGGGCTTACTTAGACTTTAAAACTAAAACCACTTTAATTGCCTAATACAACGTAATTATAGAAAAAGTTCCTACACTTGGTTAAATCTATATAAATAAATGCGTGAAAATCCGAAAAAATTGCCAAGGACGCTAAGGCGTTACTAAGGCCTCTTCTAATAAGTCATATTTAAGAAAAAACACACGTGATACTTAGCTACAAGAACACTAAAACTTTTTTACACTAAAAATCCGGCTTTAACTTTCTAAAGGTACATCAGAGCGAATTCTTAACATTTAATAATGAAATTTTTTTTTGATCATTGAATTAAGGCCTTTAAAATGCATTAATTACATTTATAATAACTAGCGTACTTATTAAGATATTAAGTGTTAAAGAAAAGCGTAAATTGCGACGTGCAGCAAAGTTGGCGTTTGTGGTCCAAAATCCGGCGCTAAACTCAAAAAAATTAATTAATTCGAGTTTTCAACGTATACTAATAAAGAAAGTGTAAATTAATCGTCTAATCGAACAGTTTAAATGTGCACTTTAGAATTATAATAACTAACGTAGTTATTAAGTATTAAAGAAAAGGGTGGATTGCGATGTGCAGAAAACCTTTGAAAGTCTTTTGTAAGTCGGTTTTAGCAATACAATAATCTAGCGCTAACCAAAAAAATCAAACTATTTAAATTATTAACGTATATTAATAAAAAGAAGTACAAATTAATTGTCTAATTAAGCCGTTTAACATGCGATTTTCGGATTTATAATAGCTAGTATAATTATAAAAATATTAAAGATTAAAGAAAAGGGTAGATTAAGTATAAACCTTAAATCAGACTTTTTCTTTAAAATTGTATATTAAGCCGAATATTAGGGCTAAGGTAATAATTGCTTTAATAAGTTTTTAAAATGGCTTAATTAGATTCGTAATGGCTAGAGTAATTATAAAGTTATTATAATATAAATAATAAATCGATTTATGTTCGAGAAATTTAATAATTTTTAAGCCGCTCTTATATTTTATTAATAGTAAACTAATAAACTAATAAAGGGGGGTGTAGGGGGCTTGCCCCCCCCCCCCCCCCAGACTAAAAGAAAATAAAAATTAATATTAAATCCTTATAGAATCTATAGAGTAAAATACGCTAAGGATTAAAGAAAAAGGGGTATAGTGCCGAGTCGACGCCGCTTGCGGCTCGAGGCGACGCTCTTGGCCCCTTTTACGAGATTCGAGTAAGTATTTTTAAGTATTTAATTAAGTAAAAAAGGTACTTGTAATTAAAAAACACTTAAGAACCTAAATTTAACTTTTATTACTGCAAGTTACTTCAAGTTACTTTAAAGCTTTTATTAATAAAACCTAAGTTTACTTAAAAGAAATCCCTAAAATTAAGCAATAACTACTCGACAAAAAGAAACTTAAAAGAATTACTAATAAACGAGAAGGTAAGTGATTAAGTAATAAAAAATTCTTTTCCTTTTTTATTACTTCTCGTGCTTTTACTTCCTGTAACTTATTTATGCTTTTCAATCTACGAAGAAGTATTTTTACTCCTCGTTTCTTTAAGAACTTACGCTAGCCCGTAAGACGATTTAAATATCTCTTAGCCACGTGTATAACGGCTGTATATTACTCTTAGGTTAAACGTATTTTAGCACGCGCACGCTACTATTTATTTTTTAGATTTTATTTTACTTTTTTTTAAAAAAAGCTTTTTAATTACTTATCGCAGTATTTTAATAATATACTTCTTTTTAAGATAAACGCATTTAATGCATCGGGTTACGTTCGTAGTATCTAGTATAATATACTTCTTCTTAATTTTTTTCTATAAGAAATAAGGCATAATTCTAATTCCTAAGGATTCTATTCTTTAAGAAAAAGCTAAACGGTTACGAATTTTCTTATTTTAATTAAAGCATGTAATAAAGGAAAAAATAATTATAAGCTCTTATTAATATTTCCTTTAGTATACTTAAGTATAAGAACTACACTAAGCTAAAAAAGAAATAATATTACGAATACTCTTAGATAATCACTAAGTCTTAAGAGAAAGTATTTTAAGTGTCGTTATACTCGGGTGGTACCACTGATTCCGGTGAAGAATCGACACATTTAAGGGGTAAAATCCTGTGTGGCAAAATGTATATTCAAGGAAAAGAGAGCTCTGTACAAGAGCTCTCCTTAAATGCTCGATAGGCGAGTATGTGACTAAAGCGTGACGATTATTAAACCAACATTAAGAGTCGCGTAATCCCAAGAACTAAGTAGTTCTTAAGAATACGACTCTTAAGAATTACTAAGCTCTTAATATTAACTTATATCTAATATTATTGTTTATAATATAATCTTAATACTAGGGCTTAAGTCGCGGCTCTTTGCGATTAGGTTACGTAATAAATCCCAAGATCCTTAAGGATCCATCGAGATTAAAAAGAATAAAGGCTTTATATAAGATTAGTACGTTTAAAATTAAATAAAAGCTTCGTATTTAACTTTAAATAATATCTTTACTTACACTCAGTAATTATTTAAATCTCGTATACAATATACTTACTTCTCGATTATTTAAAATCACTAATAGCCTACTATATCTACTAAGTAAATACACGATCGCTACAACTGCGACGGTTTAAAATAGTTTTTTAAATCGGAATTTCTTTAGCTTTGTATTTTATATATAATTTAGGAAATCTCAGATGTTTTAGTTCGAGGCTTTAATTAAGTAGTTTTATAAATATATTCTCGACTTCTATTTTATAAACCCTAACTTTTGCTAATATAGCGTTAGTTAAACCGAGATCTTTAAGTTTTAAACGAGAAGAAAGCAAAAAATTAAAGCTTAGTTTATTATAAATTTCTACTCCTTATTTCAAAATTTATATTTAATTAGGAAATAATATAAAAAGTGCGGTTATTTCAATAGTGTTACGACCTACGATGCGCCTCGTATTCTAACCGACACGGGCTCGTAGCATCGCTGGCTATGCGACGGCGCTAAGCCTAATAGGGAGGACTAAGTGGCGAGAGTGCGACATGTGGATGTGAATGGCCCCCGATTACGCTAGGCCCTATTAGGAGGGTCCTTTATATATTTATACTCGAGCTCCCTCTTATAAAAAGCTCTCCTTTTCTCTTTGTCTTTTCTTCTTAATTCTAAGCGTAACTTGAGGCCTAAATACAAAAGCTAGAGTCTACTCGCCGTATCAACCTCTTGCCAGCCGTAACATAAACAGCTGCCCAAAGTAAGTTTCATCAACAAAAAAAATTGGGCGCAGCCGTCCGCCTACGGCGCCGGAGGCGCCATTTGGCGCCTAAGTTATATATTAAAATTTTTAGGGACAAATATATATTATACTAATTCTAATTAGCCGCCGAGGACGCTTACGGCGTGATAGGTGCTAATAGTGCCGTAAGTAGTCCACTTTTTATAGCAGGGTAATTAAGCGAAGAACATTAAAATGTTTTAAGTCTCTTCTTACGTATCTACGTACGTATTACTTATATACGTACTATATACACACGTTATAACACACGAATAAGAAGCTAGGGCTAAAGTAAACTTTGTGAAATAGAGAATGATGGTGTGAATGATGATTCTATTGAGGGGGCATTTCTAGGTCTATATAACTACTTTGAGTAC
>MU270844.1:0-13363 GCA_021432625.1 Leptodontidium sp. 2 PMI_412
GCTTTATATATACGGTAGTGCGGTTAGGGACTTGTTGATGCGTGGGTAGTGGCGAACCGTAGGATTCTGTGCAATTTCTATCCGTTCTGTTAAATATTCGGCTGTACTACATACTCTCCGATATTTGGAATTAAACAGATTAGCAAAGTTTTTGAGTACTTTATTAAATACCCCGTTGTGAAGTTATTATATAAGCATTGGATAATGGGCGCGCGAACTCGCTATAATCAGTGAAAGAATTGGATGGATCTCTGTCCTCAATTTCGGCACTGGGAGAGCGCGACTGAAGGCTTTCAGAGAGATCTAGGGTAGTACTCTGGACAGACCCCGCGGTGCCTTGGGTGTAGGATAGCTGCGCATCAGAAGGTCCAACCGCTACATCGGCCTGTCGAGCGTCAACAGTCTCCATAGGCATCCGAGATGGCTCCGAAGGGAGGTCGCCGAGTTTTGACGATTCGCAAACATTGGAGAACTGAAATAGCTCCTCCAATTGGATAATCTGGTAATTCGTGATGCCGGATTGTCTCGATCACTAGCAATTTTGATGGCATCTCACTTGCAACTATACCTGGAAGAAGTAAGGACAAATTGCTGATCTGCTTCTTCAACCCTGGATGACATGAGTCAATGTAGTCGATGATGTCTTGATCCTGACCCTTCCGGAGCCCATGAAGACTAATCATTAGCGAACCAGAGCAAGGAGTTCCAAGAACCTACCTCTTTTCTGTTACCTCCTTAGGAAGTACAACTAGGATGGGGCCTTCCCAACCGTATCCAATAGTCAAATGTATCCTCTGCACTTTCACGCACATCTTCCTTGCTTACCTGCTGATATTTCTGATCACTCACCTTCCCGCCTTTCTTCCTCTTCTTGCCTTTCTCCCCCTTCCCGCATTTCCCCTCTTTACTGCCTTTCCCCCCCTCCCTGTCTTTCTTGGTCTTATACTGGATCGTGTGGGGAAAGAGGACGTCAACAAATCTCTCTTTAACAGATGGTTGCCCTCGCTTTTTGGACGCTCTTTCGGCTTCAAGTGCCTCCTCATAGCTGGCTGTTAGCTCCACCAGGTGTACTCTCCTCGAGACTTGGAGTACTATTCTCGGGGTCTCGAGAGACTTTTCTTTTTTCAACCCCTCATCCATCAGGAATTTGAGCTGCTTCAGCCGTCGGTCCCTGGCTGAGATGTTGTCCGGCCCTCCACTTCGTTCCAATGCATCCTGATCGGGCCTAACATCAATGGAGGTGATCGGGTGGCGTACCTTATAACAGAAACGCTGACAGTCTTCGATGGCCGTTATACTCTTGATCCTTTGCACCTGTGTCTGCCAGTATGCAGGTAACTCTGCGACCCGGACGTTCCCATGATCTCCTTGACCCACCGGGTCCGATGAAGCCATCACTTGACGAATCTCCTCGCATCTGCGGCGAGCACACTTGCCCCGCCACAGGCTCTGGACAATAACGACTTTGTGCTTATACTGTCTCCAACTCTTCACGTATCTCCTCAAGCGCCACACGCTTTGAATTAACACCGCACCTTTTCGAACGCGGGTATCCATAATCTCCCTTCTTCGCAAGAAGCCCTTCGCTGCAGCTTGCATAAGGATAACTTTGTTGCAAATAGTATTAAGGCCCCTACGCTGCTTCTGACCGCGCCATACTCTTTGGACCGTGATAGCAGCTTTGATCCTGCGAGTCTCTTGTATATGCTTCCAAGCGAGATGACTCCGAGTGATGGACTGGATAAGGACGGCCGCGCTCCGTGCCTCTAAATACCTGCGGCGATGGTAGTTGGCTTTCAGATTTTTCTGGATCACCGTGGCGCAATGATTGAGACGGGTCGTTCTAAGATTCTCCAGGAATGCCAACATGTTAGCACCGAAGTAGATCTCTGTTAGCCCGAGCCGATACTTATCCAAACCCTCGCTCTTGCTGACCCCAAACACTTTCGTGAGGATTTTGCTTGCTATATCCCGGACTTCCGATGTTCGTGATGATGAAGGAATAAGTATATAGTACCGCGGAGCAAAGTCTTCGTACGTCCATGTGGTCGCGTATTCTACACCACCGTTCCCCGATTCCCCGGCGACCGCATCTCCGGGCTCAATATGTGCAAGTTTTGATGATCTGCCATCCTCAGAGTTTTTCTTGCGTTTAAAGGATGTATTCTGCGTAGTGTCTAGCCGATGCGGGGTTGAAAAGGTAACGGTCTGTTGTGAAGGCGGCTTCTCCTGAGGATTATCCTGGCCAGATGTGTCGTCATTGTGACTGGACGGAGGCCAAACGTCAAGGTCCACTGAACGCCGCGAATCGTCGCTAGTCTGCTCGGCTCTGAAGTCGTCTGCGCGAGGGTCGACAAAGAGGTTCTCGTGCTGAGCATGAACGGTTGGCGAGATTTGATGGTGAGAGTCCACGCAGAGGTTCTGTTGCTCATGAACGGCCGATAAGCCTCGGTCATCAGGGTCGACGACGTCGGTCTCGTGCTCGTCGATGCAATTTTGGGAGAGTATCAGGATGTCGATATGAGCGATGACAGCTTCTATGCTCTCCCTTTCGCCGACCCTATTCCAAGAGTCAGACGAGTTGAAATCGCTGAAGGAGGTGAGGCTAATATCCAGGAGATTTGTTATGGTGTAGTAAGATACTTAATTAACTATGAGTAGTCTCATTCATTGAAACTAATAGATGGACAGCTCTACGACGTCTATGTATCGCTTAGTAGTTGGACTACGGAGAAGTCGTTAACACAAGACGGCAGACCCTTCTAGTAATTTCACATTATCTTCTACGAAGGCTCCTTTAGTCTCTTGTCAGGAAAGAATGAAGTCGTTATAGTACTTGACGTGGACACTTGTAGAGCTCTCTAGTGCTTGTATAATTACTAAGGGGTTAAAGTGACCGCCATCGTAGAAACTTCAAGATTGAAGTAAACGCCTATTAAGCGGAGTTCTAAAGGCATATTCCCTCTCTCTATTAACATTTATAGTACACAAGACAAGGCTAACGAAGTAGGAGATAAACTCTCTGAGATACGTGTATTCCTTTAGTACCCTTCTTTCTAGACCTTAGGTATAAGTACTTTAATCCCCAGTATATTTACCTTAGGGGCAAAGTGAAGTACATGACGTATCTCGTAGGGTTAAGTGAGACTGAGTATTGAGTAATACGGATATCGGATAAGGTCGAGCGTGTTTTCGGTTCTTTAGATATTATAACTCGGGATGACGTCGACGCCGTCTTGGATACGCAGCTAAATGCTATTATTACTCTGTTAAAGAGGTACGGTTTACCTTTGCTATATATGCTAGCTCCTAACTTTGTTAATAGTCACTAGAGGGCAGCCCTTGCCTTTATCAAGCGGAGAGAAAATTATAATACTTACTAAAGTGTAAATAAAAGCCTTTGTTATTTTATTAGAATCTCGTCAGTTATTTACTAACTACAAATCCACATTTATATTAAATAAGACTAACTAGGTGTAATAGACCTAAAGACGATATTCCCTCGTATTTCACAGGCGGGATTTTAGTTAATATTATAGGATTGGGCAAGACTCTGTCGATGATTTTAGCTATTGTGTCCTCACTTTCACGTGCGATAGAGTATGCAACGGTAGAGAATTAGAATTTTGCCTCGCCGGCATCTAAGTGCCGGAGTAGAGCGACCTTAGTTATTGTGACATTAGTGTGTAAGTCCTCCATTTTTGGTTTTTCTCTCTCTCTCCCTCTCTCCCTTGTATTAATTCGTATCCTTTTCAGAAGTCCAGTGTTCGCAGTAGTGCAGTTTAGGTATTATTAGCTCCGTATTCAGGTGGTCTGATACGTACTTCGTACCGTATTTCTGAGACCACACGTATTAGCAGGGGGAAAGATAATATTATATAGTACGGGGATATACTAAGATACTGAAGAAATATCGCACTAAACCTAAAATAGACTACTAACTCAAAATCAACGTAGCACCTCTACTAAGACTAATATAATTCTAAGACGAATAATATAGTTATAAAAGGGAACTTAATAAAAAACAAAATATTAGAACGTTACGACGTAAAAAGCAGTTAAAAAGAAACATCCAGGCACTCCAAATATATTAAAAACACCACAAAAAGAAAGGAAATAAAGTATCCGGGCACTCTAACTCATCTTAATCGGCTACCGCAAGACGTAAAAGTTATATAGTTTACTAAGGCTTTAGCTCTAGCCAAAATCTCCCCCTTCACCTTAAAATCTGGCTCCTCGAGCTTTAGCTTCAGCCAATACTTTAAGCATTCGTGTGCTTTTACTAACTCGATCCCCATGCGATTTCGCCGGTCTATAATAGTAACTTTAGTAATAAAAAAGATACGCTTGTATTCAAATAACATAACTAGAATCAATAGTATATTAAGAGCTATTCGAGAGAGATTTGGGAAGGTTTGTTATTGCGCCATCTCTAGTCACTACTTACGAGGGTTGTGTTTCTTGTTCTTTGTAATTAGTGGAGTAAAGAGATATAAGGAGTATTCGTCGAGGGTGACCTTAGCTTATTACTTGCGCTAAAGGTAAGCGATATAAGTGTTTTTAGACGGCTTATTAAGCTGTGGATTCGAAGAAGAGGAAGCTAAAGAGGTATGAGGCAGATCCTGTTTTTAAGTTAACACTAACGTTTATAGTAGAAAATAAAAATAAATCTAATAATAACCTTATATAAATACTCCCACTAGCGTTTTACTTTGACCTTCCACGTATTAAGCTACTTAGGGTGTGTTACCTTCTATTACTCCTCAAAATATTGCCACTTCTTTAAAGGATCGAGAACTACTACTACGACGTAAGCTAGAGATTTATCTGTGAGGGCGTAATAATCGTTTAGCTTAAACTAGCTAGAGTTAATATAAAGTGAGAGAAATCAGTCCTCTTTATAAGTCGTTTTGCTAGTCTCGAAGTAGTTAAGGACAAATTCTATAGCTAAAAGAACGCGATCTAAAGTTGCGCTATAGCCCTTTATAAAAAGGATAGTATTATATATAACTTAGAGGAAGAATTTAATCTTGTGGAGCTCTATAAAGTCTTCTGGCGTCAATCGATCCACAGGCTTAATAGTATCTAGATACTGAATATAAAGCTTTTATAGTACTTTTTAAACGTCCGGATTATTTAAAACACTTACTAATTTATATATAAAAGTCCACCGCGTGCCGTTATCTCTTAAAAGCTTCTTGCCACTTATTTATACTTAATATCTATTCTTTAAGGTACTTTAACTAAACTTGACCGCATAGTTGTGAGCTTTACTTATTGTACCTTTCTTTCGCTAGAGGGTAAACTCGAGTTCCGTGACAGCGTCGGCAAATAAGGAATAGTCGTTATTATACTCTACGAGAGCTTCGCCTTATGTTTTAAAGAGGAAGGCATCACTTACGAGGTTAAGTATATAGCTATCCCCCGTACTGCCACCAGAAACACGCCTGAAGGTAGGTGCTGAAGGCCCTGTAAATTAAGCGAGGGATAGCTTACTTACGCGAGGAACATCAAAATTTAGGCTGGATATCCAAAAGTATTGTTTTCAGGTACCTAAGTATATTATCTATAATTTAGTTATCCCCTTCGTTGTATATTTAATTGCTAGTTCTCATATGTTGTATTCATCTAAAGGTAGATGATTTAAGACAGGAAACTAGGGTTTATTACATTTTGATAATGCTCCGCGCACACGCTAAAGGCCCCTGTAAATGCAGGCGCTACAGCACCTCCTTTCAGGGCATGTGCACAGCACCACGTGTTTATGGCAGTACGGGGGATAGTAGCGTAATTGGTGCTCTTCGGGGTCGTAGTCGATTCGTAGTTAATTAAATAGTCCTCCAAAAGTAAAGTAAGAAGTTAGCGACAATGAGAAGTCTAATGCCTAGGTGCGAGAGCTAGTCGGATTAAGCGGGCGGTGAGGTATTACCACTAATTAGAGAGTAGGAAAAGAGCCTTAACTTACTAGTGGAAAATTGTCTCAGCATCGCGTCGTTCACGCTAACATTATCTATTACTTAATAGCCAATTCTCCCTATAATCTCCTACTCTATTAATACCTCTATCGAATATCTCGAAAGGTTGTCTTAATTATAGCTCCCTTGAATTTCTCGCACAGCTAAAGGCTCACAAACTAACTCGTTATTTTCTCTAATAAAGTGAGTAATCCACGCCATAATAAGGAGTCCGTTAGTAAAAACAGTTAGGTCGTAGGAGATATAAATGAGAGATCTTGCCTTTAGTATCGTTACCTTTCTTTTTACCTTCTTAACAACGAAGTGTCGAATAATCTAAGTCTTGATTATATTAGCGCTAGAGGGAAGCCAGGCTCTAATGTCCTTATTAATATACGCCATTATAGCTCGGAATTCGTCGCTCTCTATAGTAGAAAGTAAGAGAGAATCAGAGGTAAACTAGTAGACTATTAAGAGCTCAAGGACGTAGGGATTGATTATATACTTAACTTTCACGACCTCGTCGCTGCGCGGCTCAAATCGACGTTTCTTGTACCCTCTAGACTAAGTAACAGCTTCTATAGCGCTCTTAATAGCGCCACAGGCTCTCTTCTTAAGCTTCTAACGCGCAAATTCCTTTTAAATATTATACCGCTTAAGGAGATAATTAATAATAATTCTAGTACCTCTAGACTCGCGATATCGACTCAAACAGTACGTACACCGAAACTCGTATTAGTCGTCCTCGTTAAAGTAAATATAATTAAGATCTTCGTTCGACATATACTTTTACACAAAAGAAGTGCGATTGCGCTTTATTCCGTGAGCTAAAGAGTCTACTAGCATAGTATCTTGACGGGCATTACTTTCTAAGGTAAGAACTATACTAATAAGGTCTTGAGAGAATAAATCCTCTAGCTAAGAGACGTTAGGGGACTAGAGCTTAACCTAAATACGCTAATCTTCGTCGTTCTTTGTTAGATTAACGATTTCTTTTAATATATTAACGATTTCAGGAATAGGCTCCTCCCACTTTAATTCTACGTTAGGGACAACCTCTAAAGACGATTTAGAAGGTATCTCAGAGAGAATCGACGATTAAGAGCTTTAAGACGACGACATAGCGACAGTAAGGTAACTTAAGAGGTGAAAATAAAAGGGCGACAGTAAGGTACTTAAAGATATAACTAGAGATATAGCTAATCTAGTGTAAGGAATATAAGTAGTTTATATAGCTCCAAAGGTAAGTATACCCTCACTTGCACCTTCGATATCCGGGCATTAAAATGTCTTGCTTTTTAGGCGAGAAACTAATTAATTTCCACATCTAAGATCTTTAAACTTACTTCTTAAACACTGATCACGAGTCTACGAATATCTTTATTTCTTTCCAGCCATCTGGGCATTAAAATCGACCTATTAATCCTCCTAAAACACTGAAATCTCGAAGCCCGGGCACAAATATCAAGGGGTAAGACAAGTCTAGAGGAGTCAAAGGATATAGCTAATATATATCCTCATATCCAGAACGATCTAAGTATACTTTAGGCATCAGAAACTATTAATTTCCTAACTAAAAACAGGCAATGTAATGTCCGAATCACATAACTAGGGGCAAGTAGATGTCAAGAAGTATAAGATAGACGTATATCCTCATTTCCATAACCTCTTGGGATATGCCCGGGCACTCAATATCACACTAAATCCTACCAAAATCAAGGCAGATTTTATGCCCAAGATACACACGGAAAGGCCGGGTACACGAGAGAATCCAAGGGAATCGAGGGACTACATCCGAATAGTTAACTTTACGGTTCTAGCCTCTTTAAAAGGTTTAATAGCCTCGCAACCTCTAATAAATTTAGTTAGAGAGCAAGGAAATCTTTATTAAGGACGAGGAGGCGTCAAGTAAGCTCCCAACTACCTCCTAGCCCCCTAATTTACAAGGCTTCAGCCTCATTTTACCCCTCCAACTACCCCTCTAACTACCCCTCCAATACGCCAATATATTACGCAGTGAAAAACAATACAGAGTTCGTAGGCTAATATCACTCTGTATTTATAAGAACGGTCTTATATTACTCCAGTATTTTTCAGAATAGTCCCATATTACTATTGTGGGGGGTATCAAGAATACTGCATACACTACTGCGAACACTGCAGAAGTCTTGGATGTTTAGGAAAGGGAAGTGTCTATGTAAGTTTATTTCGCGCCTTACACAATAGAGTGCTTACAAGTATTCGTAGTCATATTGAGCCCGGCACCTTAAAGGTTTATATATTCCACGGCTCGAGTCGCCCGAAGTCACCCGAAGGGGTTATCGATCACGATTTAGTCCTAATAACGTACGTAACTTTGTTAACTGACTCTAATGTTCTTAGGGTATTATAGGAGATTAAGTAGTACAGAGTTGTCTTGGATGAAGGTAAGTCTATCTATCTCTATTAGCGTAAGTTACTATAGTTATACTTATTATTCGAACAGCTCACTGGATTCGGAATTAGACTACGAATTAATTCCGCGCTGCCGAAAGCCTCAGGGCTGAGAGAAAGTGGTGCCTTACTAGGACTCCGATTTAAAATCGGTTAAACGATTTAGAATTTCTTTTAAAGTTTTTTCACTTTGAGCCTTTTTCACGTACTTCCATCTTTTAGAGGCAGATCCTGGAACCGCTCAGTAAAAATACCCTTAGCCAGGCAGTGAACCTTAGAGTACTACTCTATGCGATTTACTTACGTCAGAATGAGAAATATCTCAACTTATTAGAACCGCTCTACGAAGAGATTAGTGTCGAACTCGGAGGTAAGGAGAGACAAGAGTACAAAAGTATCTTAAAGAAGTACGCGCGGGATATCGACGAGGCGGTTAGCGCCTAAGCGAAAATCAAGAAATACCTTATTTTGTTTATTGCTATTATGAAACTTCGAAGGCTCTATACTCACAGGACTTTGTCTTTCTCTTCGATTTCGCTTATAGCCACGTTATTAGTTGGCGCAAATAGTGAGCCTAATTGCGACTTTTATAGTGGCAACGATAAAGATAACGTCTAACCCCACCCTTCCGGCCGCCCCCCCCTTCCGGCCACCTCGCTTAATTACAGCCCTCTCTATTTAAGACTTAATAACTCTACTTAGCGTCGACTTTAATATAAGATATTATAAAATCTAATTATCCTCCTAATTTTAGTTCTATAAGTATAATTTGACGTTCTCTAGTTATAATTTAAGCCTCTTTAATAGCACGTATTATAATAAACTTAGAATTTGGACTCGTTTAAACCTTCCTCTTTTTCTTTGGCCTTAAGTGCTCTAATCTCTCTTTTAACTCTTTAATTCTTATATTTGCCTTCCTTAATTTATATTCCTTTTCGTCGATTCCTTTTATAACCTTCCTAAAAAGTAAACGTTGCGTTAGAAGTTAGTCATGTGATTTACTAGTTAAATTGCGAATCTGTAAGTATAAATCTTTTTGTACCTTTAGAGTCTGTAATTTAATTAAAGTATTAGAAACCTTCGGAGGTTGTATTGGCGTCTCGTGAGGCTTTAGGAGCGCTGGATTTGTCGATTTATTACTATTTCCTAATAGTAAAGGGCTTATCAGCGGCTTGGCGACAGATGCCGGCCATAGACTTATAGTCCTTTACCTTAATTTAATATTTAAAGGTATAATACTCTCTTGACATGCCTTTTAATAGTAAATAAGAAAGTTACGCTTGTTAATTAGTATAAAATCGATTAAAGAACTCAACTTTTGTAACTCTTTTTAGTACGTACGCTTAAGTAACGAGAAAACTATTAAATCGAGAGGTTGTAAGACGTGTGACGTATATGCTAGTAAGAATAAGACATATATATTATACTTAAGGCACTTCTAAAGGAATTCTGTTGTCTCGTGGCTCTTATAGCCGTCTAGAATAAGGAGTCTTACTAAATAATTATGTGGTTAAGTCTAAGGGATAAACACTTTCTCTAGCTACTTTAAAGCCGTGGCATTAGTCGTCTACTTATTTTCAGTTATTATAAAGTGCTAATTGTCGAATAGATTTAATTAGGACGGAAACTACTATTATTATACTGATTTCCCCTTATATACTATAGTTAGATCTGTTGAAGCTCTAATTACTGAGATATACTTAAGAATTGTCGTCTAACCACGAGAACTTAGCTGTTTCCCTTATATTATACGTGTTTCGGCACTTCTTATAATATATCTATTAAGACTATGACCTTTTATAATACTTGTCTCGTCTATATTTTATCGTTAGTTGGCTAGAATAGCTCTAATTACCGGAATCTATAGTTTTTAGAACTAAGGCTTAATAACTTCAGATCGAGCACAATTGACTCGTATAGATATAATCTAGTGTCTTTCGAGTGGTTTGTGATCCCCTTGAAGAACTAAAAGCCTCTCCGCAAAAAGCCGAATCTATACGTGCGTAACTCTATAGCCAAGAGCCTCTTGATTTAGTACTTAATTAGTCAATCGTTTCTCTACTACTGTAAGTAGTCTTTGTAAGTGGTTAGTACCCTCTTGACGTGATTAAGTCGTTATATTACGATCTTAAAAGGTACTCCTTAGAACACCCCACTTAAGCGATGCCTTTCGTACAGATTTACTATTTACTACTTCCTCCAAAGTAGATTTGTCGTGCAAAGCTCTAATCGACGGTAGGCATGGCTCTTCCAGTGGCTGCAACGTGGTGGCAAAAGTGTCTGATTTCTAGGAGGGAGCTCCTGTCTGCAACTGCCCCTACAACTAACTGGCCTGCTTACGTAGGCTAAGTACGTGCGTATACCTGTGCTACACGACACCCCCCCCAGTTGTGACAGAGCTCTAAGGTACACCCCCTAAATCAACAAGAGTCTAATATACATAGAAAATGTGGTAAGTACGCCATGTAGTGGCTCCTAGGCTAAAACAACAACTAATTGACCTCTAAATACGTCCCTCCACGTGTCCGCGTCGCTTTGAGTAGTGCTGTCTCATTCCGGCGCTCTAAATAAATAAACAAGGGCACCTTATTCAGGTAACCCCTCCACTGCGAAACACCGTAGACTTTTTATAAAGTAACCTGTACTTAAAGAGCCAAAAGCAAAGACAAAATAATCCTTTCGGTACGTATACTAAGGTCAAAACAACGAAGTGCCCTCTAGCAAGTAATATGCCAGGGCGAAACGGCCAAAATAGGCCTTACTAAATCGGCTAAAGTGGGCCACCCCCTAAGCTAGTCAGGCTTCGGAGGTCTAAAACAGGTGTGAATACACTAAAGTAAGTGTTTTGAGGCCAGCACGGGAGCGACCCCTACTGCGCCTAGCTAGCATAGCCACCGCCAACTATACCTCTAACACAACCCTATACAACGCAGGAGCTTGACGAGAGCTTTAGTTCTGTCGTGTTAAGTAATGCCCTACTCTCTTTTAAGCATTTATCGGTCCTTCGCTATCCCACGTCGCTTTGCTATTGGTACTATTCTTGGAGGCACCGTTTCTAGAGCTAGTGCCAGAGCCAGTGCCAGAGCCAGTGCCAGTGCCAGAACCTAGCTAACCTTTCTCTTGGAGCTTTTCCCGTAACTTCTTGTATGCCGGGAGCTCTAGACGTTGGCAAATTGCCTTCTTGTCGTCGTCTGAGAGCTGTATTTGACGCTCGATATGGCCTGTCAAAGCTAGCTCTAGCCTAGAGCACGAAGAAGGAGACCAAAAGTGACGTGTCTTTTTAGCCTGGCAAGGGCAATTTAGTAGCTAATCTGTGCTATCGCTACGTCCTCTTAGTGTTACATAAGTCCCGCCACCCCCAATAACCTTTCGATTAAGGGCTCTTTTAGATGTAAGAGTCGCTTGCAAGTAGGTTTCTAATATGCGGCCGTACTCTTTAAGCGTGCGAGTAGGCTTTTCCCCTATAGCGTCGGCCTCTAGCAACCTCCGGAGCTAGTCATCGGCCTATCCCGGTGTAATCTTTACAGCGACAGTCTCCAAAAACGCTTATTTGGCACTAGTCCCTTCAATAATGTCTAGTTTTAGAGACTTAGCTCTAGCTAAGGCCTGAAACCAATTGTTTAACTATGTAGCCTAGTCTATTAAGCCCTTGCCAGTCTCTAACACCTCTAAGTATACGTCTCTCCTGTGCTGTTTATACCACTCAGGGCTTGGCGCATACTTCTTTTGAAGCTCCCGCACTAGGTTCTGGAGAGTGAGGCGTCCTTTAGTAATCAGTTACTCCTTGTGAGGCTCCAAAAGCATGTGCGGCACAGACTAGTTCACCCATTCCCACAGTACCTAGTACCGTTGATTTGACGCTGCCTAGCGCGTATGTCGCATACTATAGTCGCGTTAGTACGCCTAGTACTCCTTTTTTACATCCTTGAAGCGTGCTAGCAAAATCGCTAGCCTGTCTAAAATGTCCCGAATGTCCACTTCCCACGTGTTCTGCCTGTGCTTATCTTCTATGTATATAAGCTCTTCAATCGTCGGAGGTAGCGCAGGCTCTAAATCAGTTGTGTGTAGAGAATTAAGCCCGTCGGGGTCAACATAGTGCCATGCTCCCCGGACTATTGCCTGAGCCCTTAGCTCTGCTAGCCACGGCGGAAACATCTCTCGTCTAGACGTAAGGGTAACTGTCGGAGCTAAAGTAGCCATTTTGGAGTCTGCGAAGGTGGTTTGAGGTATACGAAAGTAGTAATCTTAAAGAGTTATTTCCGTAGGGGAGAATACTACACACCGCAACTTCACAAAATCATTACTAAACCGCCAACTAAAGCCTTTGCAGTTTCCAATACTACGCAACAGCGCGTACGGGGCTCATAACTGTCGTGCAAAGCTCTAATCGACGGTAGGCATAACGTCGAGCACCCCCATTCCGCCCACCCCCCCATTCCGCCCACCCTTTTACACCAAAAACAGCGATTTTGAGGTATTAATATCTTTATAACTAATTAATGAAAATTTATAATTTTTTTATATTCGTACTTATTAGCTCTTCTTAACTGACTTTACAAAGACGAATGTAATTTGGATTATAAATTATTACGTAATATTAAATTTAAGTTTTAACATACAAAAATCACCAAAAATCACTTACTCATAACTTTCTTAATAATTAGTATAATTTCATAAAACTTGAAATACATAAAGACCGTATACAAATCTTGAGGTTTTAAGAATTTTGAAGTAATTGCATTAGTAATTGTGCTTTAATTAAGTAATTAATTTCTCTCATACAAATTATTTGTATGGTGCTATATATTTTACTTAATTATAAAATTATTATCAATAGAATTAACTTGAAACTCAGGAATCTTGAAATTCGTTATGAAATACACTTTAATTATAAGTTTCAAGTTTTTATATTAATAATTGTGGAAGTTATTAGAAAAATAAGAAAAATCATTTTTACACCAAATTTGTATGAGAGA
>MU270845.1:0-10571 GCA_021432625.1 Leptodontidium sp. 2 PMI_412
GAGGGCTTCTCTAGAACAATCTTGAATTTTTTTGTGGCAATTTGATCTATTCGTCAACTCGTGAGAGTGAGTTGAAAAAGGGGTCTCCAGCTGGATTTCGGTGTTCTCGCTTGAAGGGGGGAAATGAAGATATACACCCTTGGCAACCCCTGAATCGATTCCTCTTTCGGATTAGGATTATCTTAGCTCAGTACATCAGTATATCCTCGTACAATACAGTATTATTGTACCCCCCACTGATATGTATGGTCTCAAATATACGGTACGGGGTATGTATCAAACCACCTGAATACGGAGCTAGTAATACAGATATTGTACTATTGCGAACACTGCAGGCTTGACTTGGTGGAGTGCTTCAAAAGGTGTCTTGCCGATCGCTGAGTGAGGACTACGCATGTATAGATAGGTGGCACACTTGACTGCTTCAGGCCAGTATTTTAGTGGGATTCCGGTGTACCGTAACATAACGACTGCTTTCGTCCAGAGGGTCCGGCCTAAGCGTTCAGCGGCACCGTTCATTTCGGGGTTTCCGGCGATAGTAGGCTCCCAAAGGATACCTTGATCTTTAAGATAGGCTTGGAGCCTTCCGGAGACATATTCACCGCCGTTGTCGTCTCGGAGCCTTCGAGTCTTGATTCCGGGCCGTTCGTAATAGCCCTTGAAATGTATAAAGCAATCCGTAAGATCGCCTTTAGATTTCATCAAGTATACCGCGGCTGCTTTCGTTTGATCGCACTGGAATGTAGCGATATAACGTGAACCGTCGTAACCCTTAACTCTGAGAGGGTCCATAATGTCCGAGTGGACTAGGTTCATGGGGTATCGCCCGGGTCGGATCGGTGCCTTATGCGGTAATTTTGTGAATCGATAGTGTACGCAGGCTTCGCACAAACATGTGTTGTCGTCCGGAGGCTTTTCTTTCAGGGTAATACTAGTGCAAAGTTTAGGGAGTCTTTTGATGTTTTGCTGCCCTAAGTGACTTATCTGATTGTGCCAAATAATCAAATTGCAGTCGACAGAATAAGCCGGGAGAGCGACGTCGAGAGCTTGCCTAAACTCTTGCTGTTTTGCCGTAGAAGTGCCTTTGAGTGAACTAAGGAGAGATGTAGTAACTGAAAAGGGTAATGTCGGTGCAGTACCGGTTCATGTACCACGCCGCAAGTGTGAATATATTCCAAATGCGTGTATGGCGACAGAGTAATAAATGTATGGTTCAAAATCTGTGTATTTTCTAAGAGAGTACGAGGAGAGCCAGACTATATACTACGAAACCAGTCCGGCTAAGCTCTGACCCCTGACTTTGACCCGCACCCCCTTTTCCAGACCGAAGTATGCTCATGTAGGGACCTGTGGACCAACACTATTACTTTTACTTTCGAATTATAAGGCTTATTTTCTACTTATTTCTTCTTTTATTACTTATGATTAGTTTAATAGAACTGTATATTAAGCCCATACTAAAATAAACTTTATATATATGTTGGGTTTTCGTTGGGTACCCAACCCACCCATTAGGGCACCCAACCCAAGTCACGTGCCCCATTGGGGCCCCAACCCATACGTTGGGTTGGGTTGGGGCCCCCATGGGTACCCAAACGAGCAGCCTAAGATTCATTCGATGCAAGTGAAATGAGATACCATCTTATCATCTGTCCAGCTTAATTCTTGATCATCATCCAAGCCCGGTCACTGTGTCATAGGAAGCTTATTCGGATGGACAACCGGTCCATGCCCCCGTTCACCTGGCCTCCCAGGTCGTAAAATTGGTCCACGAGGACCAGCTGGCGGCTCATCATCACTGCCCTTCTGATCTTGATCTATTCTCACTCCAGCTGCTCCATCACGATTCGCTCTCCAAACCCCACCTTCATCGCCACCAAACTCCTCCTTCTTCCAAACCTCGACTTTCTCTTTGCACTCTTCCAGGGCTTCCTCGCCCGCTCTCCAAGCAGCTTGGCGATGAGCGGACGAGACAGCAATCAAGATACTCTCTTCCCCGATGGGAACAACACCCAGTCGGTGGATCATAGCGATTGATATCAGAGAGTGCTTCTCCTTGACTTCTTTACATATGCTGAGCATAGTCTGAAGAGCACGTGGTTCGTATGAGCTATACTGAAGCTCCTTTACAGGCTTTCCACCAAAATTGTCACGAGTTGTGCCTGTAAGGATTGTCAGGATGAAGCTCAAAGGACCGGGTGAAGTCAAGCTTAAGGTACCTGCAAAGAGAACGATAGCCCCTGCCTTTGGACTCCGGACACGGTCCATCATGGCCTTTGAATCCAGGTGATTGTCAGTTAAGGCAACGTAGCACCCGTCTTCTTGCAGCTCTTTAGCCATGGTGATGTGGTTGTACAAGTTTTGTGACGGCAATGTGATGGGGTGAGGCGAGTGAGCGACTCCGCAACCCTGGCTGCCCGAGTTGTGCCAGTGCCACGTGACTGAGGCGCCGCACCGAAATACTGCAGGTCAGGTAGCGTAGCCTCATCTTCTCACTTCGCGCAAGGCTCACCTTATCTCTCCTCCCTTCCCCTCTCCTCTCCTCTTCAGCCTACCTACCTACCTTACCTACCAATACACCGCACAACGCTCTCGAGGCAGAAAACAGCCATCAATCTCTAGCACCATGGATAGGAATCGCCCAACACGCCCTTTCTCGAATCAAGACTCTGCTATGTACGACGATCAGCCTTACGGGGACGACTACCGCGGCTCATCCTCCCAAGGCTACCAGACGTGGAAGGGTAATCGAGTTGTATATGGAGCCTGACTTGGAACTGTGCTGATATTCGATGTCTTAAGATGATTCGAGAACGCCTCCACGAGGATCGGCCCTGGAGAGAACCTCCAACTCTGCGAACGAGCGCCGTTACAGGGAGGATAGACTGGACAGCTATGACCGGGGATATGATCGGTCGAGGTCTCCAAGACGAGACGGAAGATCGCGTTATACGGATCGAGACAGAGAAGGATATCAATCGCCCCGTCGAGAGAGAAGCCGCAGCCGCTCCCCTTATTTCGGCGGTCCTCCAAATCGAAATGTTATTCTCGAAGGACTTCCCTTCGAATGGACACAGGAAGACGTTGGCCGCCCCATTCCTACCCTCTTGCGGACTCTCAACTCCAACCCGCTTTCACCCTAAGTGTTACTTGAGCAAAACATGAACTCTGGCTAAGCATAAGAAATGGCCGCATGGCCTTTCTCTCCGATTTACAGATTTTGAAAGAACTGCAACATGTTTTACAAGCTGTACAACTTGAGGGATTGGAGGAAGTCAGATTGATCAAGGACAAGCGGACCGGTATGTTTATATGTGCTCTCTGTAGTGATTCTGGCTGGTGCTAATATACTCGCAGGCCAGTCAAAAGGATTTGCATTTGCACAATTCGTAGGTGTTCCAGAAGCAAGGCGTTTCCTCGATCGATACTACCCTACTGTCCCACTCTACAACATATATGACCCAACCCAGTCCGGTGCCACAGAGCCCATATACATTCGAATAGCCTTCGGCCGAGAGCGAGATGACCGAGAGAGGGCCGGCAAGGGTGAGGACGACTGGAAATGTGACGTTGTATGTTTCGAACTTTGGTTTTGGTGATTCACACTAACATCTGTGCAGTGTTTCCTACCCAATTTCTCTCATCGTACGCTATGTTTTCGGTGCAATTCTCCCAGAACTCGTGAGTTCGCCTGTCTGGTGGCATGGACTTCTCTAATAAACGTAGGGGCAACTGCACATGGCCTTGTTGTGGCACAAAACAACATGTCTGCTTTCTCTGGCTTTGCGACCACCGGTGACAGTGATGCATCTCCTGATGGCGCAGCATCTCAATTCCTTCTACTTCGGGGCCTGGAACCTGGAGTGAATGAAGAATTGCTTGCCAAGGGTGTGGCCAAGCTGCACAAGTCAAAGGGAAGCACAATCCCGACTGATGGACAAGGACCCAAGAAAAGACAAATTTCATCAACCACCAACGATGCCAGCCTAGGCGCCAAAGATGGCTCTCTTCAGCGCGTTCTCTTGGTTCGTGATAGGAAGACCGACGAAAGCTGGAGGTATGGGTTTGCTGAATTCAGCACTGTGGAGGATGCACAAGCTGCCATGGTTAAGTACAATTCATCCGACAAATTTACGATCTCTTCTAAACCCGTCACAATATCATACATCCATGCTGGTGTTTTCGTACCAATCCTTCATCAATTAGGCGAAGAATACGCCAAGTTTATATTCAGTCCTCTGTCAAATTCAGCCGTTAAGTTGATGTACTGGGACGAGGCAGCGTACGCCAGCGAACTCGTCACAGCTACTGCTCCTCTGCCATCCACTGGTAAGACCAAGGAATCGGAGCACACGAAACTTGCCTTGGCAGCGGCAAAAGAAGGTCTCATCCATTCTGGGAACGACGGAGAGCCAAAAGTGAAGAAGAGAAAGACGGAGAAGGAGGCTAAAGTTGTGGCCTCCCACCTTCAATTCTGGACGAACAGACATGCAGAAATCCACGGTCTTCCGCAGAAAGAAGCTGGTAACGATGTCACATACTCGCCATCAACTCCTACAGAGAAATCTTCCAAGACAGAAGCACCTTCGAGCCAAACATTTGCGGATATGGAACGAAAATGCTGTCTTCTATGTTCTCGCCAGTTCAAGACGGAAGCCGAGGTGAGCAAGCATGAACGTATGAGTCAACTCCACCGCGACAATCTCAAGAATGGTGATCTTGTTGCGAAAGCTACGGCAAAGCTCAAGAAACCAGGAGATACGACCTCTGAAGACCTTTACAGAGATAGAGCAAAGGAAAGACGGCAAGCCTTCAATCAACCAAAACAACCCGCTGCACAGCACAATCGTGCAAAAGACTCTGCGGGAACATCATCACCAAAGAAAGAGGTCGAAGAGGCCCCAGTCCGATCCAAAGGTGCGGCGCTGCTGGGGAAGATGGGCTGGGTTGCTGGGGAGGGTTTGGGAGCGCATGGTACGGGAAGAACTGATGCAATAGTTACTGAACTGTACTCTCAGGGTGTGGGATTAGGCGCACAGGGGGCAAAGATTGGCGATGCTGTCGAAGAGGCGCATCGACAGACGAAAGGATCATACGCTGACTTCCTGAGCAAGACCAAGGATAAAGCGAAAGAAAGGTTCGAGAGTCTCGGCTAGCCGCTTGGATTTTTGATTGGTGTCTGGAAACACCACCAATATCTAAAGCAGGGGCGGAGGCAGGAATCGGTTTCCAACACTCGATTAACAAACAAAATTCTTCAATGTGACTAGTTGAGAGATTTGATTGGTACCCGTCGCATCTGTGTTGGTCAGAAATAGCTTTGCCTCACAGATCCTCCCCGTTTTGCGCTAGCCAGAGCTTCTTACGCAGCTGCCCTTGAAGGCTGGTTACTCAGGAAAATGGCACACGGTTGAAGAAAACATAGGTGGGCTTGCCAACAGAACATGCAGGCCTATAATATCCACGTTTTGCTATGTGATTTCACGTTATTCTAATGCAGTCCTGCATTTTCATACGCTGACATGTCACGGCCGTGGACTTTCCATTTCTCCACTCGTCTACTGTTCTTTCAGTTGACATATTTTTCTCAGGCATTAGCGGTGCATCACGGCTAGCTGCTGGCACTTTTCTACCTATCAAATCTCCTACCTACCCTTGTCTCACGTTTCATTCTGCTTTTGCCTCGATTTGGCGAACCAGGTGCCCGCCATGTAGGTTTGATAAGCTACCTACCCATTGCACCGCCATTTTTCGTGTTTCTCAACAGCTTTCTTCAACTTCCCTACCCCGCAAACAGCCACCCACATTCCGGTCGCAATGCCTCGAGCAAGGAAAAATGCTTTCCGACCCCATATGGATGCGCTCTATTCAACTCTTAGATATGGAAAGGCAGAAGAACCAGCGAAGTTCAAGGAATTAGATAAAGATATCCATGCCTACTTCACTGCCTACGAAGACCAGGTCAATATTCTTAGATATAAGGATACTCTTTCGGATCAGATAGTGCTCTGTGCTACGAATTATTTGACGGAGGAGTCTCGAGGTCAGAGATTTTGGCCAGAGAACCATCGCGGAATTCCGGTCTAGCCAACCGATCAGGAGTTGTAAGTCAACATTTAGTTCTGATTCTCTGAGTATTATATCAAATGACTCACTAGTGGCATATTTCTGTAGCATCACCAACGTAATATGTCACATATTCCGTTTGAAGGGGAAAGCTGCAAACGTCGGAAGGTGCAATGCCCGGAAAAGAGCGAGGCAAAGTCAAGGTTATCAGAAAACAAGCAACGTCGGAAGTCTGCCAAGAGAAGACGGAGAGTAAGGCTGGCTGGCAATTTCCGCATGGAAATTTACTGATGGAAACAGGACGAGAGTGACGACGATGATATTGACTCTGCCGAGCTTTTGGAGGGATTGTCCGAGACAACGGTGAAGCCATGGAACGAACCTCTAAAAGTGTTGGTCCACAGGTCCCTACATGAGCATACTTTGAGCTGGAAAAGGGGGTGCGGGTCAAAGTCAGGGGTCAGAGCCTAGCCGGAATGGTTTCGGAGCACATTCAGTGGGGTTTCGTGGTATATAGTCTGGCTCTCCTCGAACTCTCTTAGAAAATACACAAATTTTTGAACCATACATTTATTACTCTGTCGCCATACTGATATATCGATATATTACGTGGTACATGAACCGGTACTGCACCGACAAAAAGGCCCCGATCTAAAATCCTGTAGTCAATACATCTAAAGCCTTAATCCTAAGACTGATGTGAAAAGGGTGACGGCGTTCACTATAGAGTGGCTGAAGGCAGTAAGTCCATTCTTGTCATACTACTACATTGCCTAATAACATCAGGAAAACAGCCCGTGGCTCGAAGTGGCAGATGTTAAACTCTATACGTTCATGCATAACTGCGAGTTCTATGTCTATTATGACTATAGTGGGGGCCCTACTTTGGACCTAATCGATATCCTCAGGAAAGGTTCCGAAATTGAAACTCTAGAGAACGGCCTACTCTATGTCGAATTCCAGAACCGCATTCGAGATTGGGTAGAGTTCCTCACACACCAACTGACCAAAGCCCCCTATTTTGTGCTGGAGTTCAGGCGTGACAGAGCAGCGCAGATGACGAAGACCTTCGCAACTAAATGGGCGAGGAAGGAAGAGCATTAGGAGTTGCGTTCTGCCGACCTTTTTCTAACCCGACTTACCCCAGTCACGCCTAAACCGCCAAACAGGCGTCGAAAACTCAACGGTCAGAAAAAGGCAGGAAGTCCAGTTACATTCCCCAATTTGTGTAGACCGCCAATTGCAACTCCCGAGACGAACAAATTGGCCTCGTTGGCTGGTACAGCCTTGCAGATGACCACCCGCGAATCGGAGGAGGATATGGCAGATGAAAGCATGCTCGACTTGGACTTGGATGAACAGGTAAGGGCCGGAAACGCTTCTCCGTGATCATTGCTTTACTAAATGTTGTCAACCGGCAGGGTGCGATGTTTGTGTCTGACGCCTTCGCCATGACCTCTCCGCGAACTACTAACCGGTCAAGAAGTATCTCGCCAGAGACGAGCATTGTTGTAGATAGTCTGGGACGCTCAAACGAGGGAGCTACGGACACATCTCCAAGTTGGTCTTCCTTCCGAGAAAAGGCATTAGATGTATTGCCCCGGGAGCCTGCTGCGCAAGATCGAGACGACGTGAGTTACCATGAGTCGGGAAGCCAGCTGTCTACCTGCCCTCCTAGCGAGCCATCAAATTCTATGTCTTCGACAGACTATATTTCAGCCGGCAACCAACCCAGACCAAGATCGAGCAGGGAGTGTGGACCCGAGATTTCAGATGACCGCAGTGACGAAGATTCAGGGCAGTTCATATTCGTTGACGACTCAGGAAACAGGTAGTTCGATATCGGAATCTCGACATGAGCAATTTCCATTTCCGTCTTTGGACCTGAGCCGTCGCTGCTATAGCCTGAGCTGTGGGTGAGCCAGGATGAGCAGGAGGTGAGCCGTGGTGAGTGGACAGGGGGCCTGTTTGGGCTCCTCGGCTACGACTGCCGCCGGCTGAAATTAGGAAAAGTAAGTCAAGGATGATTTTTGGGGCCGGTTCTGGATCCATGTTCGAAAGAGCCGCTCCAAACATAGGCGGAGCTTCACCTACCGAACATCGCAAATTCAACTTCATCGTATGCAAGCACATACCGAGGCTCGTTCAACTCCTCTCTGCCCAAGAAGTCGTACTCAAAACATACAACACAGCTCCGTAATAGCAGTCGGTCGATGATTCTGTACAGTATCAAATGGCCCAAGGGACGGCAACACAAATCCTGAGAGTCGACGTTTGGCGCTCCTCATGAGCATGCTAACTATCATACAACGCCACCAGATCCTTCCCCTGGGCAAGGCATTGTTCAGGCAAGACCACACAAGAAGGGGCGGTACGGCAGTTGTATCGAGGGTTACGTCAGTTAAGCCGCTCAATTTCCCTCGCTGAAAATTACACACATGCTCAAACTGGGTTGCTTTCCGGCTGCCCTTGAGAGCCCGAGATTTGTTCCATTTGAATTTATCAAACCCGCCACCTTTCAAGCGGAAAACACTGGACTGCCAAACCCAGCCGTTTCATCCAAATCTAGCGACAGCCAGAAGCACACAGGCTCGCGGCCACTCTTTCCCATTCTGGATGTCGAACTGAGGAAATAGAAATACGGCAGCAGAGCTGAAGGTACGTTGAAAACCTACACCAAGAGTAAATCTTTCTGATTTGTTGCTCTAGATCATAAGCGTGCCCTTGATGACAATGAAGGTGAATCAGGTGTAAATCTTCCATCTCGAGAAGCGGACGGCTCTGCGTCCGAAGGTCTCGACTGAGACCTCGAAGACCGGGGGTCCACCCTTCAGCGCCTGGAATTGCCAGCTCTTCACAGGGTTAGACCGCAAGTCGACCGAACACAATTAGGGTCGAGTGAACGTTAGGGTGGGTGTTATGGTACGTGCACCGGCTGTCCTTGTGCGCAGAAGCGGTCCGCTAATTGCATATATCAACTAGTGTTTCTCGATAATGATCACGACTTCAATAAGGCACGTGCTGGGGGCCAGGCCGAAGGCGCTTCTGGTAAAATCGATACCGGCGTATTGAACTAGACGCGAGTCTGCATAACTCCCTCCAACCTCAGAACCCGCCTCAGCGCCGACAGAGTCGATTGATACATCTTGTCCGTGGTATGACGTTGAGGACCGCCATGTTAAGGAGACGACCCGGGACTTGGGTCTCACGAGCAGCACAGCGTGCCTTCTGCTCCCGCACAAGCCCAACCATTGCAGGATCAGACCCGCCAGCAAGGTGTCGGCGGTATCACTAGAAGCACGTCAGTGGAGTCTGCGCTCCACCGCCTCCCCAAGTCTTCCGACACTAGCAATGATGATGGAGTGATAAGAACATGGCTGAATTGGAGAAAGGACTGGGTTGGCTTTGGAAGAGGAGCAAGTAAATATGCCTTCGTTACCTCCGTCACAATTACACCTCAAAATCGGTACGCCTATTCTTCTTTTACGGAACCTTAACCGGCCGGAGTGCCTATGTAACGGGACCCGGTTGGTCGTAACAGGTTTACGGAGGCATTGTATTGAAGCCCGATTGCTAGGAGGCGACTTTGACGGAGAGTTACGGGTGCTACCACGTATTAAGTTGACCGCAACGGACGAGAGCCTAGGTATTGAACTTGACCGTAAACAGTTTCCGGTCCGTTTATGCTTTGCAATGACGATTAATAAGGCGCAAGGTCAGTCGTTTCATACTATAGGATTAGATTTACGAACGCCTGTATTTACCCATGGTCAGTTGTATGTTAGTGTATCACGGACATCCCGTGTAAAAGGACTAAGTGTTTTATTACCTGTAGAGAACAAAGGCCGTACGCCTAATGTTGTATTTCCAGAAGTATTAATAGATATTCGTTGACTCCATGTTGTTTACGGTTACTTTACGGGTTACGTTATCATCCGAAAATCACAAAGTGAGTCCGAAAGTTGTGACAGCAGACCGGTTTCCATTTTAAAGCAAAAATACACCCCCGTAGGGGACCCTTAATGGGTCAAGGACGGAACCTTAAGGTAAGCTTTCGAAACAGCTTGTGCCGTTTTGATGTTGAGGGAGGCTTTTTAATACCAGGATGCGACGATCCTATAGGCAAGTCGTCCGCACGTTCCTCTATTTCTACTGGAGCTTTGTTCGCTACCACGTCATCCAAAGCACATAATTGGTCCCGCAAAGTCTCGGACTTAGCATGATCAGGTCCGAAGACTTGCTCATATCCACGTAACGCCTTTGAAAACATAGTCCTGGCCTTCGCTAGATCAGCTTGACGTTCGAAGAGAAGGCCTAGGTTCGAGATCGTGTTTAGCGCTGGGACGTAAGTAGTGATATTATCTAGACCGATTGCCTTCTCGTAGCCTTGCAGCGCCCGCTGGTACATCTGCTCGGCCTCGACCAGCTTGCCTTGGTCGGCGTAAAGGAGACCTAGGTTGTTGACCGTGTCAAGCGTCGACGTGTGGTCCGGACCCCACGCCTTC
>MU270846.1:0-13072 GCA_021432625.1 Leptodontidium sp. 2 PMI_412
ACCTGCTATGAGCTCGGAGTGCGAAAGAGTCTTTTCTTCTTGCTCTAAACAAACTACTGCAGAGAGCTCTAATTTGTCAGGAGAGATGTTATGGCACCAGGAGTGTTTAAAGAATTGGCAAAATCGTGGAGCTATTGAAATTGCTGGAGCCTTTAAAGCTGTACTACTAGATGTCTGATTTTTATAAATTATATTCAGTTGAAATCAGTACTGATTAATTTAATCAGTTAAGCTCGTCAGTTGCCTTATTTATGTCAGTCAGTCAGTCGTGGTGATTTAGTCAACTGATACTGACTTAACTGACTTATCGACCAGCCTGATCTGGCGGATTGGCTGGCTGAACTGATGACCCATCCTCGCGACGTGCATTTGCCATATGGAAGGACGTTAAAATCGATGACAAGGAAGAGTGAGTTCCCTGGGATAGCGTCTGTCAGAATTATTCGAACAAAGATTGCAACAAGCGAAGATGGCTATGGGAAATATAATGGCGTGACTGTGAAATTTGACTGACTGACGTGTTAATCTGGAAGCGGCGCGACGGGTGGCTGGTCAGGTTCCGTGCAAAAATCAGCGATCGAGAATGGGTTCTTGGTCTTTTATGATGGAGGGGACCGTTTTTGAAGCCGGCGCATTGCACAGGTATGGCAATATCATTGCCCAATTATCGAACACCGCCGTCAAACCCTGTCCAACGATAGACCAGCTAACCGCGGACCAATCAGTTCTGCGTCTGCTTTCTGCCCCTTGTTTCTGCCCCCTGTTTCTGCCCCTGTTTCTGCCCCCGGAATATTCTCGTTACGCTTAGCGACTCCCCACAATCAGATCCCTTCACCCTTCCTTATCTCTTCCGTTATCTTTGTGATATTTGCTGCTAGTCAGGGCTGGAATTGTTCCGGTGGCGCTGGTGAAGAAGCTGAGTGTTAGGAAAGCGGGGTAAAAGAGGCGAGGATGCAATTAAGGGAGGCATGAAGAGAAGTCGGAGGTAGACTATCTTGATGCACTGCAGCTTAAATACCGAAAGGTCGCGTCTCTTTGCAAATACTGAAATAGATACTAACATCTGTCCCTGCGACCCAAGACGCACCCTTTAACGAGACATGTCGTATACAAATTTAAGCATATGCCCTGTTACAAACGTCGCTTGAGAACCTCCTTTTTACTTAAGCATATGCCCAAAAATAAACGTCGATTAAGAGGCTTCATCATGACTACGGATATATGCAAATATAGGCTTATACCGCACAATAAAATTCGCTTAAGAAACCTTGACTTTAGGCATATGGTCTGTAATAAATATCATTTAAGACCCCCATATTCTACGGCATCACTTTAAGCATATGCCCGCCCGTCATAGAAGTCGCTTAAAACCCCTTTTTCACGCTATTGACTTTAGGCATATGCCATGTAAAAAAGTCGCTTAAGAACCTACAGTTTACAGCATTACCTTTAGACATGTGCAGTTTTAAGCATGTACCACGAGGAAGGGTTCAAGTTGGATCATCAGGACCCAAAAATTGTCCCTGAATGATTAGAGTTTTGAGAAAAGTCAGCATTCTGTCAGGACGTCAAGCTGACGCAGATAATGGCTGTTTATCAATCCTTGATTTTCTAGAAAGGGGAACCCGCAAGTCACCTCGACTGCTGCTTGGCGGCCCGGTTTTCTGTTGCGTCCACCAGGCATCGGAAAGCTCCAGGACACCTCGCTTAACTGTTTACATGAAAATTCATCGCTCAAATGATCAATTGCACCACAACCACAAGGGCAGCAGACATGTACAGTATCTACTTATACTGATAAGGAAGCAGTTTCTTCCTAACGAGGACTCACTACGCATGCGGCGGGTGCTTCTAAGCCCATTCTAGATTGAATACTGCGTAAAGCCAACGATTTTACGAGTTCCAATCTCGCAGTCACTATTCCGGAAGAAAAAGACTTTCCCATGGAAAATCGTATGAAAAAACAAGATGGAGCGTAAGTTTCGGAGTATTGACAGCTAGCAACAACTAACCCTCCAGCCACGTAATGAGATGATCGTCCGCCCTGCCCATCCCACCTTCCTTATCCGGCTCCGAAAACGCTTCAAGTGATTGGAAGCAGTAGACAGTATCTCTCCCCAATCTCATTTAGTTTTCTCACCCATGCTATGTTCTCAAGCGACATATCCCATCTCTTTTCCTCAAATTCTTCGTTCTCGTGACCTTCCGGAAGTGTGATCCAAACGTCCTCCGAAAAGTATGGTGACTCGTTGTATGAGCCTATTTTAGATCCTCTGATAAACCCTAGGGATCCAAGATCTATCAAGTACAGGCACCCTTTGGCACTGCTTGGGAAAGGCTCTCTATCAAGCTCGTCCACAAAAACCAGTTTCTGTAGATCTTCGGCCTGCCTTAAAAACCTTGGAAATCCCCAGAACAGATGAGTTCTTACCCGCACCGCGAGAGTCTGGACGGGTCGAAGGATGGCACCGAGTTGGGTCATGATGTCGTCCACATCCGCTGATCCAGGTTCGTCAGGAAGGTCCAGAAATATCGTGTCTCGGGCCCAGTTGACAAACGTGGCACTGCTATCGTTACCTTGTAAGCTGATCTGGCTGTAATATCTCAAGGCTTCGGATCGAGACTCGTGGTTGACGTATAGCAGTTCAATTCGCTGTGCTTCCACTTTGACTTCACAGCTTGCCGCTCTACGGTCGAATTTCGAAGTTATCGTGACGAGACGCGGCAGTAGTGCCAAGGTCCAAATTTTAACTCGGACTTCAGGTGGAAGTTTTGGGAAGCAGCCGAAAGTTAGTTCTTCGTCCTCTATCGCTTGACGAATTCGAGCCATAAATTTTTTATCTCCTCGACATGCTTGCGGAGAGGAAGTGGGAAGGTTCAGGAGTCGCTGGTGAGCAGGAGATATGGGACGCGCAGGGAGAAGCAGCATGCTTGATTCAGTCGAGACTACGGAACGTCGGGGTTAAAAGCTGTCATTAAGTCTACCTCCAACATTATAATAGCTGTTGCCAAAATCCAGTGGGCTTCATAGGCACTTGCTTGATAAGAGTTGCCCGAATAGGACTTTACTAAATCGGCAGACGCTTCTTTAATGGTTTCGCGTGAACCTAGTCCGCCAAACCCTGGCCGCATATACCTTCGTTTACCACCTCACACATAAATTTCGCCGTACAGCGTTTCATTACATCCGTCCGAAAATAATTCGCCGTACTCAATTCGACATGGACTCAATCACTGAGGTAAGGATTCCACCTTGCAATTTCACGCTTCTAACTTGATTGCAGCTAGAGCCATCCCCCACGATTGACATAGTCGACTTTGAGGAGCCACGAACGCCGACGATGACAGCCATCAATGTGGCCGAGGCGCATGATTGGCAATCGCGCATCAAGGACGCCGAATCAGAACTTGCCACGGAGCGCAAGAGGCTCTACCATGAGAGGAAGAGGACTCGGCGACTCCAGAATGAGGTCAATACGTATCACAACAATTTGGCAATCTCGAAACGCGTTAGTGATGAGGCAATAACCCAATGCCAGTCCTTGTTGCACACGAATGCTCTACTCGCCCAAGAAGTGCAAAAGCAGAAGACAGCGGTTGAGACTTTGGAGGCCTTGATCCAGAAGCTTTGTACTCAGCATAGAGAAGGGAGCGTATTCACACAAGTACCAGTGTGGCAGGCAGCTGGGCTCTTATCGACTGGCATGGAGGGTATTGTTGAGGTGGATTAGATATGCCTACAAGGAAGTGGATTAAACTTTTGCCCAGCAGTAAAGTCTTTATAATATGACCGTACTGCATGATAAATGATTTGAACTCTACAGCAGAGGCATGCATAAAGTGTAGACGACTGCAAGGCTTAAACTTTCGCTATTGAAAGATTTCCTAACCCTAACCCCAAGCGGGGTTGCGTGGCGCGAGCTTGTCTTTAAAGACGTAGCCAAGGAGGCGCTACAGGCTTTGTAGCCAACCCGAGAATTTGGTGCGTGAATTTGCTCCACACTTATGGGATCTTGCGTTGGTGATAGAGGTGGTGATGGAGCTTTGCGCAGCTTCTACAAGTTGGGAAAACGCCGCAACGAATAGGAGAAGCGTCGCAGAATAAAGACAATTTGAAAGAGGAGAGAGGAAAGGTAGAGGGTCCTTGACGCTTGAAGAGGAGAATGGCTGTTGGTGTAGTTGGAGAGTTGAAGTAGGCGAAGTCGGTGGGGGCTACCATATTCTCTGGTGGCAGAGCTAAGCGAGGAATTGTTTACTTCAAAGGTTAGGGATTCTGACCAATCGTGTGTACCTGATGGCTCCAACTCCACCCCTATAATATTTCAAGCTCCCTCTGGCCTGTTGCACTCTATTCGACGAGTTGATTACTCGAAGAAGAGGGGGGAAGGGCATGTGGCAGGGCGACTGATTTATTTGGCGACGTCACGTCACCGGATACAGATTCAGCTAGAAAACTCTAAATACAAGAGCGCCTGCCGGCATTCTATCTATTTTTAATAACAAACTCTACTAACGATAGTTCTACCAAATTGATTCTCCCTCCCGAACCCTATTTAACAAACTATACTTCTAATATGCAACTAACTATTGAGACCGTGTAGCGATCCTGCGAAGTCACGTTGGAAGGTCAATAGTAAATGGGTACACAACGAGGATTCTAATTGTGTCTAGATACAATAGGGGCTCAAAACAGAAAAAGTAGCGCAGCGTGCCAATCTCGGGTAAGGAATGTAGTGATGTAAGAGAAGCGCAGGAGTAAGGAATTGACAGGAATAAGATCCATCGTTTTCGATCTTGGTCTGCTAAGCTGATCAGTACCCATCGACAAGAGTGTTTGATAAGGGGTTACATACCGTTGAGGACACAGCCATTTTGGATAAGAGAAGTACTGAAGATAAAATGAAGGAGAAAGAAAAGAAGAGTGAAGCATGCAGGAAGGGAACGAGAAGGAACCGGTGTTGAATAGGTTCCATCTTGCCCGGTTCTACAACGATAGTCAGTACAAAGCTACAAAGAGTAGGGTTGTCTATACCATAGAAGACTCAGGCCCGACTCTGAGACTATACTCTTGCATTAGCCATCGCCCAAACCAAATTTTTGAGCTCTTGCTTGAGGTCTTGCATCTCCTTCCTCATCTCGGCAACTTCGCTCCCGAGCGCGATAGTCCTAGATACATCAGAGCGAGCGCTCGATCTGGAATTGCTTCTGCTCCCCCGTCTGGTGGTCCTTTCCCCCGTTCGATTCTTTGGTGGTACGAATAGTTGTTCATGAGCGGTCTCTGGGAGTTCTCCCTTGAACCGTGCCTCTCGTCTGCGACGTCTCGCCGTAGGTTTCTCGATGACCATCTGTCTGGGCTCGCTCATAGTTTCTGGTTCAATCATCCAGGCGGGGACCTTGTTATTTGCTTTCAAGACTTCTTGTATTTCAAAGTCCGCATCGATATTCCCGAGCATGCCTCGTAGAGCTGTCCTGCTCAGTATGTCCTCCTTCCCATCCTTGAATTGAACCAAGCCATAGCCAGGAGGGTGGTGAGGTCTGTCACTCGTCCTCGTTTTGAAAGGTATCGCAGTGAAGTCAATCAAGGAATGAAATGACTCTCGGTGTTCCTTAGTGTAGCGGTCGCCTGAATAGCGAGCATCGATGATTTGCTCCTTTGGCAAGCTCAGATATCCTTGTTTCGCCTTTTCCCCAATGGATGCACCCGGGACTAATTCAATCGTGCCTTCGTCTTCGTCTTTCAGGATGAATTGATAACCACGTATGTAGGTCACGTCTTTCCCCGGGACGCCATTTACCATACGAGCCCCCGTGCGTGTCTTCGGAATCATTGCTATTATCTTCTCCCCGGTCAATGTGTAGCCTGGCCCCCTCCACTTCACTGCGGTATTCTTTTGAGGGGAAGCCGGTTTGCGAGTCGTTGAAAAGTCGCCGCCGTGGCCTGTGTTTTGTTGGCCTCGGCTCGGCGGACTGCCACCGTTGGGTTTGAATAAAGCTTCGACTAAAGCTTCATAACACCATGCAGAATCATAATCGTTCTTTGTGATGACATTCTTGAGAGTCTTGTCGATTTCGTCCACCCCCTCCCATGCACTCCGGTCACGGGGGTCCTTTTTGAGCTTCTCCCAATGTGGCCTCGCAAGAAGGGCATTGCTCTCGAAGATAGTATACTGGATGAGGAATTGGCCGAGGTTCTTGTCATCTAAGCCATCCTTTTTGTTTTGGGCTTTGATTTGATCATTGAAGCTGTTTACTTCTCCCATCAGTTTCGGCTTCTCTCGCGACGAAGGTGGGTCGTCCAATATTCCTTGGATGAGTGGTGTTGCGGCCCTGTAAATTGCCTTGATAGCCTCGTTCGGCTTTAGCGTGGTTGATCTCTCGTCCTCACTGACATCACCCGGTTCGCTACCGGAATCGTCGCCGCCAAAGGCGTTGGGGCCGAACTCCTCACCAAATGGCCTTTCGGGTGGTGAGTATCTCGCGGGTGCCTTGTCATAAGATCTTCTCTCGCTGGGATCTTTCAGGACATCGTGAGCAGTTGAGAGCCCTGCAAACAATATTAGATCAATTTGTTTAGATAGAGGTAGACTGACATACGTTGGAAGGCCAGCTCAGCATCTGGCCATTTGTTTTTGTCCGGGTGTGTGAGTTTAGCGAGCTTTTTGTATCGCTTGTTGATCTCATCAGGTGTGCAAGTGTTCTCCAGACCAAGAATACCATAATAATCGTTGATACTGGTATCCGTAATATGCTTGATTGTACGGTGGGATTTTTCGGAATAGCCGGGCTCATCTGTAACTGGTGGATGTTCAGGTGGATCTGGCATTTTTGTGTCCTCTGGCAGCTCATCTTCAACCATAGGTTGTCTGCTTGTGGTTTCAGGTGCCATAGCGTCCTGACTAGAGGATGCCATGTTTTTTCGAGTTTCGTTTGGCTGGAACTTTTGGAACGACTGTACGAGATCATCCATTCCTCCCCACGATATGGATGTGGAAGTTGTGGAGGTAGCTTCCAGGCGGGTGAGGAAAGATACTTATAAGTATCTCTGGCAACATTGAGGTCAAGGCTAATACAATAATGGCATCTGAGTATTTTGGATTGTATTGTACTGGCGGATGCCTTATTTAAGACACGGCTTGTGTAAGAGAGTTCCACGTCATAGTGCTTCATCAGACGCATGCCCCCTTTCTATCATGCAAAACCAGGCGTGAGATTCTCTAACTTGTGGGGATTTCAGCTGAACTCTGGCTTATTACTTCCGACTCTAGAATCTCCAATGTGCTTTGGAATTTTGTGTTTCTGACTTGAAGTGAACACAAGCTCAACATGTTTCGATTGACTCTCACGGCTTCGACACTCCTCATTCTGGGAGCCTTCGCTCTGGCCACGGCGGTCCTACCCGAATCCTCAGTCGGATCGACAACAACCTCAGACCAAAGCTTCGCTTCCAGTATCGCCCCCTTGGCCACTGTCGTTGTTGATTCCGAACATCTCAGCCGCAATAGCACTGTCCGAACCGCAGTGACAACCGTCGTCGTATTGTGTCCAAAGTTATCAGGAGGAACAACAGCTTCTGTGCTTTTCCCAGAGCCGCCCTCGGGACCATTCTCTTGGTCAAATCAGACTTTCCACAAGGGTAGCTCTACGCAAACGAATTCCGCAACAGTCTTACAAGCTACCGATCTCGCATCTCCGTCGTCAATGAGCCCAAATTTGATCTTCGATAATGGCCCAACGCCTCCTCTTCCTTTATCCACATCGACAAATTCCACGTTGGTCACAGGCTCGGGGCATCGTTTGGTCCATCGGGATCGATTGCTCTGGCTCTTCTTCGGAATGGTGAACATAGGAGTAATGTAAAGTGTGATTTGGAGTATATGAAGGGTCATTTGAAACAAGGCTCAACTTTAGGACAAGGCACAGTTTTAGGTGTGGAGGTTGTATAAGACTCAATTTTTGTCGGATGAGAAGAGCCGTGTAGTAAACACGGTTTACCTCGCATTAGCTAGATAGTTGAAAATTCTCCCACCTTCAAGCCTCATTCGTATACTCAAGGACTTTTCGAGCTTTGTATTGATGAGATGCTATCAAGTAGGTCCGAATAGTATCCTTCCAACACATCCAATCGCCCAGTCCCCCTACTACCCTCTTTACCGGTTTATTCTATAAGCAAATCTTTCCTACATACATCACCAGGTTCTGCATCTAGACCACCTCCTCAACGGCTCCCTTAGCCTGCTTCAACAAAGCCGACTCCAGTTTCCTTTCTCGTAGTGTATTGTCTTGTTGGAAAGAAGCTGAGCGGAAGATTGGATGTATATCTTGCACGGAATCATGGCGATTGCCCATGTCGTGGCGTGGTTCCTTCACAACACTGACGATCCGTGGTCTTCGCGGCTCGGCGCCATCGTCGGCCAATTTCTTGAGATGCTTCGGTAGACCAAACGCCATTCCACAACCGCAAAACATGATGATTCTAGACGTTACACGTTAGCATATTGCCGACGATATGAGAGATATTGAACTAACGGCGTAGAAGATTAGAGGCAAGTAGAAGCACTGGATCCGAGATGTGATGAGAATGTGTGTCGAAGACTAGGATGAAGTCAATACCTGATTATTGTATTGGGTATCTCAGTGGGAACAAGATATCACGCTGCAAGCAGTCGAGACTTTTACAACTACGATTTCCGTAGTTCAGCAGGGCCTATGCCAAATTTCAACATTCCTATATCTAAGCCTGAGAAGAAGGATATTTGAGCGCCGTATGGCCCGGTGTATGCCAGACCCAAGTCGATCTATTTTCTTCAGCCAGCACATCGAGAAAGCATATGCTTAATCTCCCAATGAGCGACTTTGAAGCTGTACATCTAGGCATATGCCTGGTGACAAATGAAGCCGAGCAAGTCTTGATTTTAGATAGAAACAAATCCAGGCACTTCAAATTCAGTATAAGCTCTTGTGATGAAAGTTTCCGAGGATATCCTTATTACTTGATATATTTGAAGCGCATGAAAATTTAGGCATATGCAATTTATGTATGCGACGCCAGGACATCCCTTTAGATTTAAGCATATGAATTTGTCACAAAATGAAACCGAGGAAATCCTGTATAAGGTTATTTTTAGCTTAGAAATTTCTACATGTGTTAATTCTGAAGCGCAGATGTTTGAAGAAGGATTTCCCTATTCATCGCTTACTGAAGGGGCATATGCCCAACTTATATATTCTTAAATCTCTTGTGAATCAAAATATCCTTAGCAATGCTCATTTTGAGGGTACATGGTTGATTTGAAGTATGCCTGAATTACTTATACCTATAGCTCACGTCAAAAGAGCACAGGTTGAAGTCCGAGAATGCCTGGAGTTGAGTCTGCTGAATAGTTGTATTTTGATGCTAGCATTTTGAACAGCAGGTTTTTTGAGACGCATGTTACGCAAGAAATGCTCAATTTAACGTATCTCATGTATGTCCGTCCTGGCTGTCTACGACTGTTGTTCAGCCGAGGTCCGCATCGACCAGGGTGGACAGCAGCAGTGAGTGTGTGAAAGTGGTTGAGCTAAAGCTCCCGGGCAGCTGAGGTACAGCGGAAATGAGTATTCACGAAACATTTCAACCTGAAGAAAGCGGCAGCAGGAAATTTTTTATTTTGATATCTATTGAGATCCTTCACCACTCGTCTGCTTTGGGAAACCACGTGGGTACGGTAACCAAAATAACAAACTCGGTCAATCCGGGCACACGTGCTGCCACATGCTCGCATACCGGCCTCATGTCTTGCTTCATGTAATCGAAATGCTCTTCATTGCCTCTGGCAATGCGATTGTTTTTGGGCATAGGAAGCGCGTCTCTGAATGTGAAAGTCAACTCCTCGGGTCCCATACAATCATCAAAACCCACCTCCCTTGCAAACCAGGCGAAAAAGTCACGATTCTTCACCCTGGGACCGAGCACCGCACCAGGATAGGATCTACTCATGCGCCAGAATTTATCTACCTGGATGCGAACGGTAATTTGAGGAGGTGCAGGATTTGTGTTTCCAGCTCCGGATCTTTGCGTGTGACCTCGCGCACGCACATCGTCTTGTAAGGTTGTCGGAGCATGGCTACGATCGGCGGTTTCCTTTGACGTAACCATGCCATAAGGTGGCGAAGAATGCTCTCGCGACATGAATCGAACATTTGGCTGTGTAGATTGGGCGATCTTGGATGGCGCCGTTCGTGTTGTTGCTGTCGACGACGTCGGCTGACAATTGCGGCCATGCCTCTGGCTGGGGATGGTAGTAACCAGTATCCTGAACTCCTCGAGACTAGGATTCTCCGACAAGCTAGTCGCAAAAGACGTGAAGGCGAATTGCTTTAAAGCTTGGAAGTTGGAGCGATCATTCGAGGCGACAACCGTTGACCAGTTGTGTCCATCTGTAGTGACGTCTAGAAGTTCGAACTTCAGCCTGTCGAGACACTCTCCGTCCCCCACGAGCCCTGAGTAGTGGTCGAAGAACTCCGTCACGCTCTGCGACATCAACGCATTCACGCCGAGAATGTATCCCCCCGTGGCTTGGAAAAGCGAAGGAAATAGGATCCTTCCTATTGATTGGAATCTTTGGGAAGTGGCCGTGTCATGCCCACGCCTAGACACAAGGGTTGCGACTTCGTAGGCATAGGACGGATCGGGTGCCAATGATTGGTTGAGTTTGCCTCTACTAGAGTACTTGGAGCCCGTTTGACTAGCTCCCGCCAGTGAACGCCTTGATTGGCGTGGCGGAGACTGCAACCGTGCCGTCGGGGTGATCACTACTGGAGATATCCCAGAAGATTCCATTGTTGGAGCTTTCGATGCTTGCCCGAAACTGTCTCGTTGCCTCGAGGGTGAATATTGTTTTTGCACATTTGGATTCTCTTGTCCCGCTGCTATTGATCGAGAGGTTGGCGACGAGTGCATGCCGACCGGCGCGGCCGGCGGAGGCGCCTGAGCCACAGAAACCGGGCTATTCATCCCTATATGTCCTGAGATGGTCGCCTCTGGTGAAGTTATCGATATTGTGGCATCGCTGCGTTCGATATTATGAGGAAGATTGAGAGCCCTCAGCCGCACTCCTTCCTGGGTGCAGGCAGCCGTGGATGAGACCACTCCATCACAGGCCGAGGGAGGTTGTGATAGAGTGCCAGATACAACACTGGGTTCCCTGACTTTATCCGGTTGCAATTCAGCTTCGCCGACTGCGGAGCCAACAGTCGTAAGGGGTGTTTGATGACCGGCCGGTGGTGAAGGCATCTCGAGCTCAAGCTGGTTCGGTTGCAAAGAGGCTGTGCCTGGCAATGCGGATGTCGAAAGAGCCGATTCTGATGCTTGAAGGGCTCTCACAGCCATGTCTACATTCAAAGTATTAGCATCACTGAGAGGTTTGTTTCAAGGTAGCGATCTCACCAATGCAGTCGGAGGAACTCTTGTCACTGGCCGCATTATCTGGATCGTCTGTTCGCTGTTTCTTTGTGCTCCTACAAAGAGGCACGTCCGCTCCTCGCTATGACTGATTAGCATATGAAGAAGATCGGACGAGAAATGTAACCTTCTCCTCTCCACCGGCAGCAGCCACGATGACGTTCATGCCACAGTGCTCGAATTGGGGCAAGCTTCGAAACAAAGTGGACTCCGCCTGCTGGAAGGATTCTTCTTGAGCCGCCCAGGCAGTTTTCAAGAGTGTATGCTTGCTGAAACCGTAACCTCTCCGTATCAGTAAACAGTCACTTTTCCATTGCAGAGTAGATTCGCGAATGAGGGCGGAGCACTTCGAAGCCAGTGCGCTCTTGTAAGGCTCTGTTGGAGGAAGGCTTGTCCGTCGCACGATGCTGTCGATGAGGGCCGAGAAAATACCAACTCTCGATGTGCCTACGTGGTAGAGGTTGTGGCGATGCATCCATCGATAGATATAATTAAGAAGCAATGGCGGCCATGAGGCATCCTGAAGAATCATGAGCAAGCTACTCACGTTGACTTCTACACCACATACCTTTTCGAGGAAAGCGATGTCAAGATTGCGAAACGCTGACACCTCATCTGGAGTTGGTTGAATGCTGTCAACATGCTGGGTATAGCGATCAGTGTTAGCCATCGTAGTTGAGGGCTAGATTGGACTGAAAGACTAGCAGATCTTCTTCTTCCTTTGAAATAGAATTTGCAGTTTGGAGACGGAGACGATTTTTTCTCTGATCTTAGCCACCATACGTACCTCGATAAGATATGAGTAACTTCGGCCGGCGGCGACGAGAATGGCATATCCCTGATTAAGGGCTTAAAGTTGACGAGAACAGCATACGTCGCGGCATCGAGATGGCATATGCCTGATTAGGGCTCAAATTTGATAAGAACGGCATTTGCCCGGTGTCGAGAGTGGAATATGCCTGGTTAGGGCTCAAAGTTGACGACAACAGCATACGTCGCGGCGTCGAGATGGCATATGCCCAAAACCAAAAATGTCGCACCCCCACCCACTCCTCCCACCCTCCTTCCCCGCGTCTGTCTCGCTTGTCTCTGCGGCATATGCTTAAATCTGCGTATGCCCAAAATCAAAATTGTCGCTCCCTTACCCCACTCTCCTTCCCCGCGTCTGTCTCGCTTGTCTTTGGGGCATATGCTTAAATCTGCATATGCCCAAAACCAAAAATGTCGCACCCCCACCAACTCCTCCCACCCTCCTTCCCTGCGTCTGTCTCGCTTGTCTCAGGGCATACACACACACACACACAATTTATTACGCCCGGCGGCTGAGCCGAGAGGGCAACTATCACTGATCTACTAATACATTTCCCAAGAATTGCCCTAGTCTCCTTCGAGCCCATACAGAGTTCATTTCTAGCCTATGTTTCCTCTTCTTTCCTATTTCATGCGGATTCTCGTGGGTTAGTAGTATTGTTAGTAGGCTAGCTTGAAGGCAATTCTCCAAGTGTTCAGCATCCTATCATCGGCAACTGAAGCGGTGCCTGCTGTCTGTGGCACGAGGTGATAGTGGGTGAAGTCGGGTGTAGTGGATTAGGTGTCCTGATTTATCTGCAGTTGGTTCGCATCAAGTCGACC
>MU270847.1:0-12757 GCA_021432625.1 Leptodontidium sp. 2 PMI_412
GAGGGCTTCTCTAGAACAATCTTGAATTTTTTTGTGGCAATTTGATCTATTCGTCAACTCGTGAGAGTGAGTTGAAAAAGGGGTCTCCAGCTGGATTTCGGTGTTCTCGCTTGAAGGGGGGAAATGAAGATATACACCCTTGGCAACCCCTGAATCGATTCCTCTTTCGGATTAGGATTATCTTAGCTCAGTACATCAGTATATCCTCGTACAATACAGTATTATTGTACCCCCCACTGATATGCATGGTCTCAAATATACGGTACGGGGTATGTATCAAACCACCTGAATACGGAGCTAGTAATACAGATATTGTACTATTGCGAACACTGTGATGGACGCTGGCATTTGAAGTTCTGGTGACGACTGATGTGAGAAGCATTTTGATGGACGAATGATCGATGGAGGTTTACAATTAGAATAATAGATGCTGGAATGGGGAATTGAGAATTTGTTGCAGAAAAGGTATAGAAAGAGTCGCAGCAAACGGTAGGTAAGAAGTGAGATACAGCGTACTGAGCCCTGGTCGATTGACTCGAATGTGGCATTTCGGGTGGTGCGCGAATCATTGCAAAAATGACTCTTTTAAACATGCCTATTTGGGAGATGGGAGAGAGTTTGATGCTGAAGATATTACGTCAGAGGTTTTGGAACAAACGCGGAAGTTGCTTTAGCGAAGGTATTGTTTATTTCGAGCTCGCTTAGAAAAGGGGCAGGATATATCAAGCACCCCGCTATTCAAAAACCTGCCCACCAAGTACAGTTACCATCCGCCTTTCACTACTTGATAACAACGAAACCCCCACACCAGAGATACACATTAGCGGTATGCTGTTTAAATATTGCACAGCCCAAAATGAAGGTGAGGGGAAATAGGCTTAGGATATTGTGAGGTGGAAGTAGATTAAGCACATATGTCGCCATTACGTACTTCAGCACAATGTGGCCAGAAGCTAAGAAAATTAAAATTTCGAGTCGCATCGTTTATTGTTTCTCTGTTGTTAGTTTTTGCTGAAAATAAACTTTCGCTACCATCGACGAATAAAATGATTTGATTCTTTCTTTATGCCACTTCTAGACATACACACAAAGAGCATTATCCTCAATTCCTCTTTGATCTTTCAAAGTGACAAGAGCATTGTACCTTCCCACTAATCATCTGGTAAAGAAAGGCTCTTGTGCCATTGTCTGGGGAGCATACTTATCATCGCGAAATCCTGCGACAGTCCATCTCCTCTGAAGCCATTCAAACCCTTGTTATACCTGCCGGCTTCAAGAACACAGGACTTCTTCACTTTCGCAATATCGACTCTGATCCAGTACCACCAAAGCACCTGAGCTATTTCTCATTATAGACACGCACCAAGAGCCAAAAACAACTCACAACAAAACATTGTCTTCCCAAAGCACAAAGCACAAGCACAACCAAAAAAAACCAAGCACACTGGTCGTTCCATCACTCCTCACATTCCGCCCGCCCCTCAAAACCAGATCCAAGTCCAAATTCTAAAGCGATGGATTCTCTACTTGCAACATTCGCGTCCTACAAACTGAAGATCTTGGAATTTCCCACCAACACTACTGCCAACCCAAACCCCACCACCTCGCCATCGCTATCTCCATCTCCATACCCATTTTCATCAGCACCCTCAGACCCAGACTCAGTTTCAGATTCAGATTCGGAATCAATAATCAACCAACAGGTCTCAACAGCGCCACTCCCGCTACAGGTACTGCATCTAAAGATGCCCATCCCACGGAAACGGAAGAGCGTCGTATCGGCACTTGAACCCACCACTATATCTGTACCGGTAGCTATCACAGACTCTGAGGAGCTTGCGAGAAGAGAGCAAGAGAGGGGCCTTGCGAGACGGCCATCTATAATCGTGCCGTTGGTACGACATCGCAGCCAAGTCGCGGTATTTGAGAATTGCGATGATGAGTGGTTATCAGATTCGGTTTCGAGTACAGATATAGAGATATCTGAAGATGAGGATGATGATGAGGAGGAGGAGGGTATAGACCAGGAAAGTGAAGATGAGAGCACGAGTCCACGATCGCAGGAGATTAGAAGTGGAACGAGCAGTCCTTGGAAACGTGCTCAGAAGACCTGGAAAGTAATCTCGGTATTTAAGACTGAAACTGAGATTGAGACCGAGACTGGGGAGCAGACGCAATCGATATCAGATTACAGCGTCTCGCCTCCCGGGACGCCGGTCTTGGTTGACTATAAGGTCTGAGGAAGGGGTCTATCAGTCAGTGGTGAGTCAGACTCTTGAGTTCATGATTTGAGGAGGTCTTTTGTGAGGGAGGTAGGGAGTTGCGTGCTGCTACTTTATTGCGTGGATGAGGGAGGCTGGGAAGGGAAGGTTATGGAAATGAATGAATGAATTCACTGTGTTGAGTAGTGTGCGGATCTCATTGCTAATATCAGATTTCAAGAGATAAGTTAAGAGAGATGGTTAGAGGAGCGTGATATGATAGAATCTTGAGGCTGTTCTTGTAGATGCTAGAATGAATGACTATGTATAGACTTTTCGTGATTTTAACGTCCCGCCCCACCCTTTGGGCCACCCCCCCCTTTGGGCCACCCTCGCTAAATTCAGTACCTTTCATTCAACACTTAATAACTTTATATTGCGTTAACTTCTATACAAGATTTTGTAGAGTCTGAATCTCCTTTTGATTCTGATTCCACAAGTACAATTTAACGATCTCCAGCAGCGATTTGAGCCTCTCGAATAGCACGTGTTATCACAAACTTAGAATTTGGACTGGTTTAGACTTTCCTCCTTTTCTTTGGCTTCAACTGCTCCAACCTCTCTTTTAGCTCTCTAATATTCATATTTGCCTTTCCTAATTCGTAATCCTTTTTATCAATTCCCTTTACAATCTTCCTAAAAAGTAAACGTTGCGTTAGAAGTTAATCATGTAACCTACTGGCTAAGGTACGTATTTGAAAATGCATATCTTTTCTGCCCTTTGGAGTATAAAACTCAATTAAAGTGCTAGAAACTTCTAGAGGTAATATTAGTAGGTCTTAAGACTCTTAGAGAGGTGGATTTATTAATTGATTACTATTTTCCAATAGCAATGGGCTTATTAGAGGCTTAGCCACAGATACCGGCCATAATCCACTAGTTCTCCACCCCGCCTTAATATTAAAAGGAGTGAAACTCTCTTGATGTGCCTTCTAGTAGCAAACGAGGAAATTGCGCTTGCCAATTAGTGTAGAATCGAGTAAGGAACTCAACTTTTGGAGCTCTTTTTAGTAAGCACGCTTGAGTGTAGAAAAGACTGTCAAATCCAAAGGTTATAAGACGTGTGACGTATGTGTAGGTAAAAACAAAAGGTATATATTGTGATTAAGGCACTTCCAAAGGAATTTTGTGGTTTCGTGGCTCCTATGGCCGTCTAGGATAAGGAGTCTTGCTGAATGATCACGTGGTTCCGTTTGAGGGATAAACACCTTCTCTAGCCACTCAAGAGCTATAGTATTAGTCGTCTACTTATTATCGGTTGTAGTAAAGTGCCACTTGTCGAATACGTCTAATTGAGACAGAAACTATTATTATTATTATACTGATTTTCCCTTGTAAATTACAGTAGAGTCTGTAGAAGCTCTAACTGTAGAGATACACTTAAGGATTGACGTCTAAGCACGTGAACCTAGTTGTTTCCCTTGAACCTTACGCTTTCTAGCGTGCCCTATAACAAATCTATTAAGGCCATAGCCTTCTATAATACTAGTCTCGTCCATATTCCATTGTTAGCTAGGTAAAATAGCTTTAATAGCCGGGATCTCCAGTTTCTGAAACTAAGGCCTAATAACTTTAGAACAAGTGCAATTAACACGTACAGAATCGACGTATATTTACTTCTTCGTCTTGAGAATAGGATTGCGTGCTAAAAATCGTGATATCTAGTGTTTTCCGAGTGGTAAGTGGTCCCCTTGAAGAGCTAGAAGCCTCTGGCCAAAAACCCTGGTCTACGCATACGTAACTCTATAGCCAAGGGACTCTTGAGTAAGTACCTAATTAGCTAATCGACTCTCTACTACTATAGGTAGCCTTTGCAAATGATTAACGGCCTCCTGGCGTGGTAATGTTGTTGTGTTACGATTATAAAGAGTAGCCCTTAGAACACCCTACTCGAGCGATGCCTTTCGTATAGACTTGCCATTGGCGATCTCCGCAAGTGCACACGCAACGTTATACTCAGTATACTCAGGCTTCATAATAAGAACAATTCAAATTCCAAATTTCAAAAGAATTGATTAAGAAATAAGAGAATTAATAATTATTTAAGTTGGTAGGTAAGAGTAGCAGTGTGTTAAGCGAGGGTGGCCCAAAGGGGGGGGTGGCCCAAAGGGGGGGGTGGCCCAAAGGGGGGGGTGGCCCAAAGGGTGGGGTGGGACGTTAATCTCCAGATCGAGAGGTTCAGTAGCCGGCTGCATAGATAAGATTGATATTGTAGAAACTCACATTAAATAATCATATAAGATCTTACAACGTTTCAATCATTCGTATTTTCCCTAGGTCATGATTATGCAGTTACGTAAACTTTTCCCGATACCATATTCTTGCACTGCACATTTCAGACAACTCTCCCCTTGAATCACACAAAGTCTAGGACCCAAGATCCCTATCTGAAACAGCTGTTCTAGAGTAGAGCCCTTCAATGCGAAAGCGAACACCGTATTGTCCTGACCCAGAGATTTCCTCCTCGGTCCCGACAACGTCACGATGTTGATAGGGAACTCCTTACTTGCAGACCATCCGTGATTCTTTTTATGAGAGCACGGACCTGTGATCGTAGTCAGGAGCAGATTGTAAATGCACAGAGACAGTTCCATGTCACCGGATTGTGATCTGTCTTGACTTGTCAGGCGGCACTTAATCCAGAATGCATCCTCGCCGAGTGTGACTTCCATCACGGCCTCAATGGGACCTTTGGCGTAATGTGGGACAACGACAAATCCATCGGTCATTCTGGCTGAGTTTCCTTCGGGATAACCAGGCAGGTTGCCAAATGGGAGGCCCGTCTCCTCTTTGACCAAGCGGCGAAGAACGCCTCTGTAACTGATTCGTCCTGAAACGATGGTCATTGTTCTTCCTTTACTATCGAAGGCTTCCGAGTCCAAGAGAGCACGGTAGTAAATTGACACATTATCGATCGATACAGCTAGAACATCTATTCCAGTGAAGCCGAGGATATCGGATTCTTTAAGTGCCTCTAGACCGTGAACAAGTTGGCTCAGATGAACGAAGAGATAGGCAGCAGTTGCGAGTCCTTCGACTTTAAGTCCCCCGGAGATGGCAATTCTAGTCCAGGGCGTAAGTCTGCTACTGTTCACCACATCTGCCTGGATTCGTAACTCGCTTGGGTCGTATATGCATTGCATCAAGGCAAGAATGGTGACGCCAAATCCATGGATGATCCCACCTATACGGCAACAGAGACAGTGTAGAATTATGATCGGTCTGTCAGGATTTGCGCCGTGCGATCCGCATATATGACGAAGTTGGATGGCTTCCGACAGATCAAGATATTGAAGGCCATGGTCCTGTATCACAGTCCCGTCCCTGCCAGACCAAGCTTTGATCCGTTGCGACCTTGTAGAGATCCCCGTCTCGAAATTCTGAGGAGATATGCCGAAAATGGCGCACTGCTCACCCAGGTCGCTGTCCAAGTTGCTGAAGGTTCCATTGATTCTGTGGTATGATTTGACGTAGACTGGGCTGTTCCTGAAGTTCATTCTTAAGGAACTTCTCAGTGTGGCACATAAGCGGACGATAGCTCTCTCAATCGAGTCTGCAATCGCTGGAGTAATGCGCTTGTCGAAGGAAATCTCGGCGGCCAGTGCCTCACCAATAGCATAATCGAGAGCCATGGCTTGCTGGCCTTCATTTGTCGTTGGAGGCACAACAATGTGGAACCTCTCGTTATCGGCGATAGAAATTTGCTTCTTGCCCATGGACTGAGCGAGCTGGATACAAACAGCACCTGCTGTACCTGCTGATTCCCAGAGAACGACCTCCTCCAGTAGCACCTGGACGGCCATGCAAAGTATGTGGGAGGCATACGCTGCAATCCATGCTCCTCGCTGTGCAACTTGAAGATAAAGAGTTTCTGTTCTCTGAGCTGTGAAGACTAGCTGTCTTACCACCTTTGCCCATTCGGTAGCTTCTCCTTTAGCTTCGAGCCCGATGGGGCTCTGGCATCCTGCTTCACTGCAGCGCCGTCTCGAAGCAGTCACTATATACTGAAAGACTCTCCGGAACCCGAAGTCGGCCATGAACGGCGCGAGGTATGTGACCATGGTTTTCAAAGCATCGATGTTGGGCATTTCCTCCGCCGGACAACCGCCTAAACTAAGTAGCTCGGCAAAAGCTTGCGTTGTCTCGTATATCGTTGCACCGGTGGCCAGAGCACCAATCGTGAGCAGAGCGGAAGTGCCGGCGCGTGTTCGTGCGAGTTCAATGGCTATATCAGAATGTCCCCATCCGATGTTCAAGGCTTTGGCTAAATAGCCTGCCCTGCCTGCCCGGGCACTCAGCAGGCTGCTAACCTCTGTTTCGTGAGAGGTTTGGATTGGGAACTGTTTCCCCAGATGAATGGCTGCAGCAACGGCATAGAAGTCAACACCACCGTCACTTAGAGCTTTCAGGAGACGTCCGGTTGTGGCATGAAGTAGCGATCCGCTGGCCATCAGATCGGCCTGGAGAGAAAAGCCGACCTGCATGATGACGATTGCTTTATGTCAGAACTGTGGTGTACATCAGTGAGTTCCCATGACTCCTCTGGAATCTACGAACATCCTCAAGAACAATGCCTAGTCTCGTAGCCTCGTCTGATCGATCTGACGCTTGGTCAAATCAGGCTGAGAGCCTCGCGCACTTAGCTGGAGGTCGGTGGTGCAAGTTCGAACAGCAGCTAAGTCGACAAGTACAATTCTTCAGAAAAGTTAAGGAAGAATACGGGTGGGGTGATGGAAGGGTTACTTGACGTTAGAAAGACTGCATAGAGAAGGCGTTGTTTCTTCTTTGGGTAGCCGCGCAACCTCGACTTGCCGCGCTCTGCATATATCAGGGCGTGAGCACTGCAACCTTACTGGTACGGATTCAACCGCCTCGACGCCACCGAGATGAGATACTCTTGTGAGATTCTCATCGTGAGATGGCCATCATAACCTCAGCTGGGCGGCGGCAGTTTGACGCAAGTCTTGTCCTTGATATAAAATTTGGTCTGTGGATAGCTGACTTCCTCCCAAATCTTGAGTGTGTCGTTCAGATGGAGGACAAAAGTACTGGTTGACGCTACCTCCTCTTAACAAGGGGCTGAGAACTCTAGGAGCTGTAATAGTGCTAACCAGTGCGTTTAATTCTATGAGCAACGTGACAGGAGAAAGTGCTATATGTGATGAAATAATTCAACATAAAGCGATTCGCTTCGCATTGGTGAGGAGAACAGTAGCGCGGATGTCATAATTAGTTTCATTCCAAGTCGTTTCCCACAACTGACTCGGGGCTTAGAAAATTCGTGGGAATTCATGAGAATGCGTGAGGAGACGGCGAACAAGAAAAGAATAGCCCCTCATCTCATGGCTCAAAAAGGCAACCTTCAGTCATCGTGATCGTGACCACATCGAGATACCCCTCATCTATGAGGTCTCGTGAGATGTCACCAAGTCTGCAAGTGTGCAAGTCTCCCCACTACCCACCCCAAACCTTCATCTCCACACCGAAAAAGCACCGATCAAGCAAGTGCGCGGGGAAGCGAGGGAACGATAAATAAATAAATAAATAATCATAACCCACCTAACGTGAAGCTATCCTGGAGCTATCATGAAAAACAGAAATAGAAATGGACCAAGCAAATAACCTTTTCAATATTTTTTTTTCTTTACCCGTTCTTCATAGGCGACTCAACTCAATTCGATTCCGTCAAATGCAAGTGCGGCAACTGACGGGGTGAGATGGGATGGGATGGGATAGGGCGGCCAGGCCAGACCAGACCATCTCGCCTCCTCCCGTTGCATGCCATGCCATGCATCCAGCTCCAGGCTCGTAATTATGCTCGCCAAAAATGTTGGACGCTTAAATGCGCCGCCAAAAACAGGGGTTCGTTTGAATTTTTTTTTTTTGCCCGTACTCTTCCTTCTCCCCAACGAATAGTGGAAATTCTCGCAGGAGGGGGGTCTCAACGCTGCGGATAAATGTGTGTTGCTTACCGGGTTGAGTTGATTAGGGTTGGGTTGGGTACGAAAGTGTTTGAGGCGAATGCATGCATGTAGGTTGGTAAGTACCTCTGTGGGAAGTTGAGAGGGAGAGATGGGTGGATGGATAGTCAGTGTTGATTTGCAAAATACTTGATGTTGGAGATTTGAGGGTCCACCTAGGTCCTGGTTCGCAGTCCACTTCTGCACTGCTGCAGGCCTAGGCTGGGTGCAGGATCTTGATTTAGCTCTGCATCTGGAGGAAAAGTGGGAATCGCGGAGATGGGGAGGGGTTTGAAGTGCAACGTGCCGTGTCCGTCCTGTCAAAACTCCAAGAAGCTGAATTGAATGTCAATAAAAATGGAAAATAATGGAGAGAGACGGGCTGGGCCAGCCAAGCAGATGTGTGTTGTGACGGCAAACCCCTCATAGCAACAACCACCCAGCAAGCAGGCAGAGCAAAGGAAGGAATGAATGAATGAATGCATGTACCTAGTTGGTATGGATGGGAAGTGGAAGTGAAGTGGAATTGAAGCGTTGAGTCTGCAGCAGGCTGGTACTGACTGGTATGGCAGCCACCACACTACACCACCTTGTATTGCAAGCTACCTAGGTAGGTAATTGAGGTATGTATGGCTATTGCCATCACATCCCGACGCTCGGTCGCATTGTGATTTGATTTGCTGCGGGATGAGAATGACATTGACTGAATGCTTGCCATGTTCACTTCTTCTCCAACCCCGCATTATCGTCGCTCAATCCACGCACGCTTCTCGCTGTTTTTATGTTTTCCATTCCACAACTCCACCCAATCCCATCCATCAATCAGCTGTCTTGCTGCTAGTCTGCTGTTCATGTCGTGCAAATAATAAATGACCGTGGCAAGTAGGGTGAGGTCATGCCAGCAGGGATACAGCAGTGGGCAGGGCACAACCACCGCAATTGAGGATGGGTCCCCGCTCTGAGTAGGTCCCTAGGGTCCAATCAGAAGAGCTGTTGAGAAATATATGGGGCAAGGACGAGCTAAGCGAGCCACCAGTCGGCGCCAAGACTCGCTCATGTCCGTCCCATCCCAGTTAGCTCCTGCTCCCAACCTTCCGACATTCGAGGGAAGGAGGGACTGCACTTGCAGCGAAGCGAAACGAAACCGCCTGGGCAAAGAGAGAGCTCTTCTCGACTCCTCCTCCGACTCCTCCCTTTCCTTCCTTCCACCTTCATCCTTAAAACTTCTCATAAGAAGAGCCTTCACTCTTTCATTCATCGCAAGACTGAATTCCCAGTCACTTTTCTCCTGATAACCTCAACAGACGCTGGTGAGTAAACATCTGGCAGACTTCCCAGCCCCATCCCATCTTATCCCACATGCGGATAGCTAGCTGACTTGATCATGTGGGGAAAGCTCCATTGCGAATGAACGTCAGAGCTCCAGGAATGAATTAGAACACGAGAACATCCACTCCCGCCCATTCACATACCCGATTCTGCGAAAAAGCTGCTCTTCGACGCTGTCTGCGAATTGATTCAAGGTCGCTCTCTTCAGTTGCAGCCGGGAACCGGTCGCCGATCGTGCCACCAGCTTCGCCCTCCTCTTCCTGCATCAACATCACCCCAGCCGAATACACACTTCTAGAACTCTGCCAGTTCCAACACAATGGCGGAAACAAACAGAGACATTCGGAACCACTATCTCTTTGAGATTGCCACAGAGGTTGCCAATCGAGGTATGTTGCACCAGAAAGACTGTTGTTGAAGAATGCCACTGATCCAGACCAGTGGGTGGTATCTACTCCGTCATCAAATCCAAGGCCCCCGTCACAACCGCAGAATATGGCGACCGATATACCCTCATCGGGCCTCTTAACAGGCAGTCGGTGAGTTCTGAATGCAATGGGTCCCTGGGTAACAGCTAATTTGAATAGGCCGCTGTCGAGGTGGAAGCTTTGACTCCAACGAATCCCCAGTTAGCCGCGACGATCGAGGCTATGGAATCGCGAGGAATTGGCATTGTCTATGGTCGATGGTTGATTGAGGGAGCTCCAAGAGTTATTCTGATCGATACGAAAACTGCATACCGGTTTCTGGACGAGTGGAAGGCGGATCTCTGGAACACTGCAGGAATCCCATCTCCTCCGGGTGATGACGAGACAAACGAGGCAGTAGTCTTTGGTTACCTTGTCGCGTGGTTCTTGGGAGAGGTAAAACCACTGACCTCAATTGAGCGACATCAGCTAACATTCTACAGTTCGTTGCTCACGAAAAGACCAAGGCTGTCATTGCGCATTTCCACGAATGGCTATCTGGTGTAGCTCTTCCACTCTGCAAAAAGCGTCGAATCGATGTCACCACAATTTTCACTACCCACGCTACCCTTCTCGGCCGATACCTCTGCGCTGGTTCGGTCGATTTCTACAATAACCTACAATACTTTGATGTTGACGCTGAGGCTGGAAAGCGTGGGATCTACCATCGTTATTGCATTGAGCGTGCAGCTACACATGCTTGCGATGTCTTCACAACTGTCTCCCACATTACCGCATACGAAAGCGAGCATCTACTCAAGAGGAAACCCGACGGTGTACTTCCCAATGGTCTCAATGTCACCAAATTCTCTGCCATGCACGAGTTCCAGAATCTACATCAGCAGGCCAAGGAGAAGATCCACGATTTCGTTCGGGGACATTTCTACGGACACAACGATTTTGACCCAGAAAATACCCTCTACTTCTTCACTGCCGGTCGTTACGAGTACAGGAATAAAGGTGTCGACATGTTCATAGAGTCGCTGGCTCGCTTGAACCACAGACTGAAGGCTTCCGGATCGAAAATGACTGTTGTGGCATTCATCATCATGCCCGCCCAAACACAATCCCTGACCGTGGAGGCCCTGAAAGGACAAGCTGTGATCAAGTCGTTGCGAGACACGGTTGATGTTATTGAGCGTGGGGTTGGAAAGAAGATTTTCGAGCGTGCTCTCAAGTGGCATGATGGAGAGCCAATGCCCGATGACAAGGATTTGATTACCAGCCAAGACCGCATCTTGCTCCGCAGACGGTTATTCGCCATGAAGAGGCATGGTCTTCCACCAATTGTGACCCACAACATGGCCAATGACGCAGAGGATCCAATTCTGAACCAGATCCGACGAGTCCAACTTTTCAACCACCCTAGCGATCGTGTCAAGATTGTCTTCCACCCCGAATTCTTGAACTCTGCCAACCCAGTTCTCCCAATGGATTATGATGAGTTCGTCAGAGGTACTCATCTTGGTGTTTTCTCCTCCTACTACGAACCATGGGGATATACTCCAGCAGAGTGTACTGTGATGGGTGTTCCAAGTATCACAACAAATCTTTCAGGTTTCGGATGTTACATGGAGGAGTTGATTGAGAACTCGACCGATTACGGAATCTACATTGTCGATCGTCGTATGAAGGGTGTGGATGATTCGGTCAACCAGCTCACTTCATACATGTTCGACTTTGCCGGGAAGTCTCGCCGTCAACGTATCAACCAAAGGAATCGTACTGAGAGATTGAGCGATTTGTTGGACTGGAAGAGAATGGGTATGGAGTATGTGAAAGCGAGGCAATTGGCCCTCCGCAGAGCCTACCCAGCATCCTTCAGCAGCGAAGAGGAGGACGACTTCATTCCAGGTATTGAGCAGAAGATCTCTCGACCATTCAGTGTTCCTGGGTCGCCAAGAGACCGAAGCGGCATGATGACACCTGGTGATTTTGCCAGTCTTCAAGAAGGAAGGGAGGGTTTGAGCACGGAGGATTATGTCGCGTGGAAGCTTCCGTAAGTTTGCCGATACTTAATGATAGAATTCTGCTAATGAATAAACAGTGAAGAGGAAGATCCAGATGAGTACCCATTCCCTCTCACTCTGAGAGCGAAGCGATCAACAGGTCCAACGAGTCCTGCCGAACCAGTTATTACGAATGGCAAATCATAGTCCTGGGGATGATTTTGGAGAGGGATGAGGTGTCATGATGCGATGACGGGATGGCGATTGATGGGCCTAGACTGGAATGAATGTGCGTTGGGGTGGGAAGGAAGGGCAAAAACTAATCATGTACTAAGATGTTTCTCTTTGAGCTTCGGCTTTTTTCAGGTTTCTTATCCATTGCGCTGCGCTGGGTTTTCACTGCATACATATCTCATTACCTTCAACTTTGTGACGCTTCTTGTCTTTGTGCTCTGCGATTTCTGTGGTGCTCGCATTTTCAAGTTGATTATTTTTGAAGTTTAAGGACAGTCAGTGCATTTGAAATTGCCCTTCTACTGATGATTTTTTGAGTTTTTGAATTCCAGCTTTGTGTTTTGACGGGGTTGCGTGCGTGTTGCGTGCTGCGTCGTGGTTTTTTTGAGGTGGAGATGTATGTGGATTGATGGGAAAATTGGAAGTGTGGAGTGAGTGAGTGAGCTTGGGGTGGTCGTGATGGTGCTGCTTGCTTGTTGCTGGGGATGAATGGAGGATGAATGGAGGATGAAAGGGAGGGAGAGGAAGGGAGGGAGAGGGAAAATTGTATGATTTAA
>MU270848.1:0-12695 GCA_021432625.1 Leptodontidium sp. 2 PMI_412
AAGCGGATCAAGGCATTGATTCACGCAACCAATGCCCTCAAGGATGTCCAAGTCGTGGGAATCCAGGTGCGAGGACAGAATGTAAGGGTACTCACCTCCACCGAGAAAGAGGCCGCACTCCTTCGAGCAAACGACAAGTGGGTCAACCAGGTATTCGAAGGGGCAAGAACAAGAGGCGAGGATTGGCATCCGGTCAAAATAGATGATGTGGTGAAAGCATCGGTGGTCAACGATGATGGCTACACCATCAAAGAAGGGTATTTGGGAGGGGAGGCCGAATAGACCTGAGGCAAATCTTGAACGAGCCAAAACTAGTCACAGAGGCGATTAGATTTATGGAACAGACGCGTCTCCTTGGGCAGTTTCGGAGTTGCGATGCAGAGCAAAGAGACGAAGTGGAGCACTGGGGGGAGACTGAAGGTACGGGGATACGAGATGGCTAGCAGAAGCGGCAGCCAAAGAGCCTGACACACTGTCAAAGGATGAAGCAAAGCACTCCTTGAGACGCCTATGTAAATAGTCGTAGATAGGAGCCAGACCGTCCAGCGGAGGAGGTTGCTGGTCACTGCAAAGTGATGAAGTGAAGTGCGAATTACCGAATGCGGTAACGCGCACTTCGGCAACTGGCGCCGAAGCTGGACCATGCCGGCATAGCAGTCCTACGGTGGACAGCTGGAACCGATATGAATAAATGAATGAATGAATGAATGAATGAATGAATGAATGAATGATCTCGAGGGTCCACAATTCGGATGATTCATGAGACTGTGACTCATATTTCACTTGATTTAATAGTTCTAGCTTCCCGCCGAACTGCTACAAAAGCTACATCTCATGCGACAGAATGATGTGGAAGCCTCCGTGGTGTTTGCTCTGGATATCGTCTATGCTGGCACTGCTCAAGTGTAATTCTCCCGATTCATCCTTTACTGACGTAACTAAGGTCGCTCAGACGTCATCCTAGATTCCGCAGATCAAACCGTTGATTTGTCGCACATACACACCCGAAATGGAAACAGCAGTGGTACAATCTTCATGAAGTCAAAACCGAGTCAATCAATCGTGGCTGTTCAATTCGTCGTTTCAGGGAATTGCTCAGAAGTAGCTGCATCCTCATCCGCCGATGGTAATTGCACACTGGATCCCATTCTCACGCCTGATGCTGCTGCCGCATCTTGGATCCCATGCCCTTGCGGTCTGCCATTTTGAATTAGGCGAGAATCGCAACAAGCCTCTACCAGCCATTAGCCTCGTGTCTAGCAGTATGGAGACTTCTTACCATAACAGGTTGCCCATGCACCCATCAAAGGTAGAAATACCAGAATCATTGGCATTAATTGTCCGAATGCCCATGCGTCTTCTCTGTTTTTGTCTTCCTCTTCCATATTTCTGCGGCCGGTTCTTCTTTGATACCAAAGCTGGTAAATGCCTATAGCAAACCAGAAAATATCGAAAAAGATCATCATGAGGTACGAAGTCATCAAAAGGTACAGTATGTATAGCAGAGGAACAAGCGGTAAGAGTATGAACAAACTCAGAAGACCGTAGATTGTGCGACAGATGACTGATAGGGTCGAAATTATGCTCGGATTGTGGCTTTCAGCGAACCAATTCTTCTTGAGATCCCCCAAAGATATCTTCGAGCTAATAGCCTGAATGAGTCTGTCGATAGAAATTTTCAGGCTCTTTTTGATGACCACATGGAGACCTGGGAATAAACTTATAATGGCAGTGCCGTATCCCAGAAATATGGCCGTAATATTAAAAGCTAGTGCTGCCGCACTGCGTTTGCTCATGCTAAACCTGGTATTGGTCCCCGCGAACAGACACTGGGCTGGTAGAGAATTGGACGCCTCCCAGTCTGGATGACTTTGTAAAATGTTAAGAGAAAGCAAGAGTCCACCCAAGGTCAAGGTTAAGACCAGCCTTGATATCTTTGTTGCTGGGTATCGATTTAAGTAGGACTTTAGTATATTCATGGAAGATAGACAGGTCCCGGAGGCGAACCAGGCCAGGATGACGACGATATTTGAGTGGTGCACGGTGATGTTACACATGGTGTAGCCGGTGATGAGAATGCCTATGCCAAATAAAAGCTGTGTATCGGAGAGACCGAGAAGGATTTTCTCTAATGTTCCGAGCCAGAATCTTATCGCGTCCTCAGACATTCGTGCACGAAGAAGTCGTAAGTGATCTTTCGTCTTTTTGTATATCGCCACGTCGACATCATTCAATTCGAATTTCTCGATCTCGATGATGAAAACGGAACAAATTACCACAAGAATCGTAAATGCATTGATGATGAGAAACGAAAGGACAACTCCAATGCCGGCAATGTCTGGATCAGGGACAATAAACTCCCGAGCGGTACAATTCGGCCGTTGGGTTCCAGAGCATGTCCCAGACATCGCGGCGTAGCAGTAAGATCCGTGAAGACAATTCAAAGAAAGGCAAGAGTTCCATCCGTGAGATTGCAGAGGTGTCGTTACTGAAAAGCAAAAGCAGATGTGTCTCAAGTCTCTTCAGCCCCAAGCGGCATGTTCCGATCTTGACGCAGTCCTTAACAGCAACGCGCATCGCCACATCCTCGTGTTGATCTTTTAGATGGGCTGCGATTGCATCAAGGACCAAGGCACACTGACAGCGGGTGCAGAGCAAGACGGACCAGTCTGAGTCCAAATAGAGGAAATCCATCGCCGCACGAGGTAATGGTGGATATATACGCGAACTGGGTACCTCGTTCGCGTATCATTACGATGAATCTGTTCTCCTCAGAACTCTCCAAACTTGAAGATCGCGGATTTCGGGGTCTCGTATTTCGGCAGACACATCCGAGAAGGTGAGACAGAAGAAGATATCTCTGAAGAGGATGCCACAGATTTTGATAACGACCTGGAACTCGCCAAGACTGTAGGCACACCGGCCTTCTTCGCCCCCGAGCTTTGCTACACGAACTGCGATGTCGAGCAACGGAAGTCACGGAGCAAATCGATATCTGGTCTTTGGGGGTCACCCTCTACTGCCTCATCTACGCTCGTCTCCCATTCATGGCGGAAGATGAGTACCAGCTATACCGGGCAATTGCAAACGAAGAGGTTTATATTCCTAGACGACGCCTCAAGGCTGTCGACCCATCATGCTCAACTTCTCAGTCGCCGCTTAATACAGGCATGAGCCTATCGACTGGTCCCTATAGAGAGGAGGGAGAACTCACGTTCGAGGATATTGACGAGGAGTTATACGATCTGCTCAGCAGGCTGCTGATTAAGGATCCTGCGGAGCGCATTAAACTGAGGGAGGTCAAACGTCATCCGTGGGTGGTTCGCGACATTGATGATATTATTGGGTGGCTTGAAGCCTCGGATCCATCACAGAGGACTGCTGGTAAAAGGATCCAGGTCGATGATCGCGAATTGGAACGCGCTGTTATTCCAATCACTCTTCTCGAGCGTGCTCGTTCGGCAGTCAAGACGGCTATCGGGAAGGTTATGGGTGTGAAAGCTCTCGCAGGAGAGCTGTGAGCACGACAAGCTCTAGGACAGAGAGCCTTCGTCGCTCTCTTCTGACTCTACTGGGGGACGCGACAATGCGTGACGGGCAGTGCTTTCCCTAGAGACCCTCGGCTTGCGACACATGCTGGCAGGCCGCAATCACATGGCGAGAATTTTGCAGCGTACAAGTAGTAACATGAAGGGTGGTAATGCACATAATATAAGGCTGCAATATGTATCGCAAGAAAAAATTGACGTTCGTTCTTTCCAGATCCTAATAATTCCCTCCCTTGCATCCAGGAAGAATATAGAATGATACGAACAGCGCGGAGTCTCTTGCCCACAACCTTGACCTCAAATCTCTCCAAGCCCAATGTTGTTGTCGCTGCCATAAATCCCAATTGTCCAGCCAAACACCCCTCTCTACCCGCACTCTATCGCAGATATATTCGACTCCACCACTCATCCTCCACATCAACTCAATAACTTATAACGATCCGTTGCTCTCCATACTCGACACACTATCCTCGGTAGCTAGACGCGCGGGCACATTGCTGGCAGCATGGATAGGGCTTGGCGGTCTCGCTGAATGTAACGCGACGTCCATTTGCTTCTTAGTGTGTTGGTGCATTGTTCGTGCGTACGTGGAGAGATCGAGTGGCGGCGAGCCTATCTCGTGATTGGGAGAGGAGAGTGGATAGAATGTAGAATACGTTGAAGAAGACATGGGATGGCCAAATGACTTGGGAACGTGCGACATGTACGTGATGGTTTGAGTAAGGTTAGTTGTTGATCTAGCGAAACTGTGGGATTTTTGGGCACCCCTTCGTCCCTTTATCCAACTTATCAGAAGCCCCGCGGACTGGCCTTGAGAGCACCTTGACTCCTCCACCATCGGTATTTCATGCGCGAATCCATCCCTTCGAGCGGTCGCCGATCATGTTGAGACCTCGAAAGTCACGAAAGGCAAGGAATAGCTGTGGCTCTGCAGAGATAACTTTGCACGAAAGATCCACAGAGTCCGTCTGGCTCATCGGATGAGACCTCAGCCGTTGATACACCAAGCAAGTCAAGGGCTCGTACGCGCCAGGCTGGTACCGGACAAATGCTATCCTGTATGACGTCGGTATACACCTGTAGTTTGGCCGCTTGACGTGTGTCGGACCCCGGGTCAAGGGAAGCTGGTCTTGGGCGGTCGGCTGAGAGGCGACGCTGGGTTTTGTTGCTTACGCCGTCGTGATGGTCGGTGACAGGATGATCAGAAATGAGTGCAGCTCCCGAGTAGCAGCTGCCGCCCGCCAGCTCCCTACCTGTGACGTGTGGAGGATCAGAATCGCTCTTGGCTCTGACGTCCATGTCAAAATCACTGCAGTCGGTCTCAGATTCAACGTCCGCAGATTCATCATCACTCAGTAATGGGTTCTGGACAAATTTGAGAGGCAAGATGCTCACCTCGACTGCTTCCCGCAGTGGAGCAGCTTGAATCAGCAGGGCTGCCACCTCGAGTTCCATTGTCGACCAATACAGCTATGCCACCGGAGTTCAGGTTCGCGCTTGCTAGCACGCTCTTCTGCTGTATGCCTGACAGAACGTCGTCTATATCAACAAAGCCGTCGTCGTCGACGCCGTTCGGGTCCGCGCTCGCTGAGCTGTTCTTCTGCAATGTGCCCGACAATAGTTCATCGGTACTCGGTAAATCGTCATCGTCATCGCTATTTGGGGAAGTTTGTGCTGTCAAGTCTAATCAATTATACCATTCTTTCCAAACCAGTCGTAGAAGGAGAAAGAAGGTAAGTATGTGGTGTTAGAAGTCAAGAAATCTATTCCGTCCGTCGATTCGAGCCAAAGCGGTCTCGGATCCATGACATCGGACCTCCTCCAGTAGTGCTATTGCCAGAATGGCGGCTTCTTCGGGATTCTCGTGATCGGTCACTGTCACTCGTATTTCCTCTTCTGCTGTCTCGCTGATTCTCGCTCATCTCTGACTGACGTCTGTAGAAGGAACCTGGCATGGGAGGAGTATAATCGTCGTTTGCTGGCTGTGATGTGCTTGAACACAAAATCTCGAAAGCAAGCCGTACCAAGGGAAATCGCGTGGGGTAAGGTCGACGGTGAGTGCGCCCACATCCTGAATAAGTTGAGCGGTGGGATACCAACTGGAAGGACGCTGGCGGGGCGATAGGGAATTCGAACTGGAGACATCGTTGTTTTGGGCAACTATTTCATCTAAAAAGCAGAGATATCAAGTGATAATTCTCAAACTCAAATCTCGGCGGTGAGACTGCTAGGGCTGAGAGCAACAACAAGGTTTTGACAGTGCAGAACTTTAATAGTTGCGAAATGACCTCCTTATGACCTCTCAGACCATTTCAGCTTGCATGGCCCGAATCATCCCAAGTTCTGTCTGCAGTGTAAGCGGCGCAAGGAAGTCCTGCTCGAAGCCTGCTTGCTCCATCAGGTAAGTGCCTCGCTCAATCACGCCTCATTTGCCGCTCTGGGGTTCGTAGAGTATGAACTAATTTTGATAGACGTCGTCATGCTCGCCAATATCTAGCCCATGCACCGACCAGACATCTCGGGATGAATAATCCCCGTGCATTTGCTCTACGGGGGTCATTTTGATTTCGACAAATCCGGTACGCCGGTCCGTCCCCATTCAGGGGCCAAATCTTTCCGCTCGATTCTTTTCTGGAAGTAGACCTTGTCTAAGGCCCTTTTGTCGGTTGTGTCGGTCTTCGAGGACACCTCTGTTTTGATACATCGACGCTGAGAAAGCCAAGAACGGAGGATCTTGGTGGCACTATCACCGATTTCCAGGGAATTGCTTCTTCGTATGTCCGCCAAGATCTGTTTGTAACAGAAAAGCACCACGAAGCGCCTTCTAAGCCTCTAAGCATCCCAGAGTACATCTTTATCTCCTCTTGCATGCAGGAAATGTGCTGCGGGGTCACCAAATGCCGGGCATGCCTGCTTTGCTCCCAATGCCTGGAGTTCCATCTTGAATCTGGATTTGAAAGTTGCCGCAATCGACACCCGCCGCTCCTTTTGTTACTCTAGAACATGAATAATAGCAAACATCTGGTCTGGACTCAGCGGAACCATGCAAGAGATGCCGCGGGTATTCAGACTAGTTGTGACAGATCCCCAGTGATCTCCGTTCCTTGACCCGACAGCAAATAAAGGGAGTGACACTTGCCAATCATATTCCTGTGAGTAAGTCCCCCCCACCCTTCGGGCCACCCCTGCCTTTGGGCCACCTCGCTTAAAACCAACAACTCGTATTTGATAAGTAATAAGTCTACGATTCCTCTACTTCTATACAATCTCTTGATTTGCGCATGTGTCATACTACGCCCTAAGGTCTCTTGATTTAGAACCTATTCTGTGAGACGACTTTCTAAGACCGGAAAGAGTCTCTGTAGATGGCTCGCGGCCTCTTGACGTGTGGTTGTATCGTTCAGTTGGTGCTGAAGTGTAGACCTAGGAATCCCCCACTCTCTAGAAGCCGCCCGTAAAGACTTCCCATTCTCAATATCCCCAAGAGCTTATATAACGTCATACTCAGTATATTGAGGCTTCATAGTAATCTCAATAGATTGTCCAAAAATCAAAGAAATCGATAAGAGGTTTAAAAATTATTAATTATTTAAAGAGGGTATAGGAGTGGCGGTGTGTTAAGCGAGGTGGGCCAAAGGCAGGGGTGGCCCAGGGATGCCTATATCCCAGTGCCTGGACTATCTTCCCTGTCCACATCTGAGTTCAATTCCAAATCCAATTCTGGATTAAGAGACGGCATTTCTGAACTTGACTCCTTTCGAATCGCCATCTGCCTAAGGTCCGCGTGGCAGATGATGGAGAGTCGACGTTCAAGAGGTGCAGCGAGGCCCCGCGCAATCATTATATCATTCTTTCCAAACTAGTCGTAGAGGAAGGAGAAAGAAGGTAAGTATGTGGTGTCAGAAGTCAAGAAATCTATTCCGTTCGTCGATTCGAGCCAAAGCGGTCTCGGATCCATGACATCGGACCTCCTCCAGTAGTGCTATTGCCAGAATGGCTGCTTCTTCGGGATTCTCGTGATCGGTCACTGTCACTCGTATTTCCTCTTCTGCTGTCTCGATTCTCGCTCATCTCTGACTGACGTCTGTAGAAGGAACCTGGCATGGGAGGAGTATAATCGTCGTTTGCTGGCTGTGATGTGCTTGCATCGACGACTACGTGCCATCTTCTCGGACCCTGTGGTTGTTCTGATGGTGGCATGCCAGCATTGTTGCGGATAGACTCCAACCTAGCTTCATTTCGGGCAGCTGCAGAAGCCGAGTTGAATCTGTCCATTCTTGGTCTGATTGAACTGAGTCTGCGTGCTCTGTGTTCATTCCGGGTCGACGGGGTGCTTTGGCCTGATGATCTTCGACTGTTTGGAGGTGGTGTCTCGCCTTCGATGCCTTTTCTGCAGATGGGACAGGTGTTGTGCTCGCTTAACCATGCACTGGCACAGGCTTCATGGAACCAGTGAGAGCAGGGCAGGACCACAACCTCGACTCCCACGGTCACGTCTCCCATGCAAACACTGCATTCTCCTTTGCCTTCTGGACCAAGTTCATTCTCGTCTAGCTTCTTTTTGGGAAGTGCTGAAATTGCATCTGGGGAAGCGGGACCAGGCGCGTTAGAAGTTCGGTGCAGTTCCATTAATGTGGAAATGATTTGGTCCAAGGCCTCTTGTGTATAGACGGCGTCTCCTGAGCGTGCGTTTGCTAGGTTGGCCATGGCAGCGAAGAGACCTTGGAGTCCAGGAGGTAAGGCTCCAGCGTGAGGGCCATCTCGTTGACCTGGTGGACCCACTGGGGCGAAGAGAGATCCGATGATTCTGGCAAGTTGGTCAGGTGGTGCTCTTATACTAACAACATGCAGAGAACGGCCATTAAGGGGGTGGAAGGGGGGATCGTACGTAGCTAGATCAGGTACTGGTGGTGGGCCTCCCGGTTGCTGGTTTCCATGGAAATCAGCACCTCTCGGCTGTCTGGGAGGAGGGCCACCGAATGTGAAGAGTCCTCCAACGATAGTAGGTCCATTTCCGTCTCCACCTACTCGAAATGTTTGGCCACCAAAACCATTATCCTGAGTGAAGAGAGTATTGGCGCCAGATCTGCCAGCTTGTCCAGGGCGGAACTGGGGTCCCATGATATTACCAAGGATGATGTGAAAGTCACGCATGACAAAGTCTGGATCTTCGTCGTGGGGTTCTCCTCTTCTCCTCGGGGGCATTCCGAATGGAGATCGAGGACTTGAGGTTCTGACTGTTCTGGAGAATAGTACAGAACCTCCTGGTCCATGTGTAATATGCTCCTCAATATCTGCTTCCTCTGGATCGGAATCAATCTCGATCGGATTTCGTGACGGGTCGGGGGGAGGGTTAAATTCGCGTTCGGGACGAGGATCACTTTCTGGAGTTACCTGTAAATGTGTTAGACTTGGTTCATGACTGCTATTCCAAGGAAGACGTACAATCTCTGTGATTTCCCCGTCACATCGAGGACATACGAGCCCAGCTTCATCCTGGTACCATTCATGTTCGCACTGGTGACAGAATACCACATCTCGTGGACCGGAAGCATCTAGATGCGGTGCCTGGCCGCCAAACCCTCTTGGATGATCGGCCATTGCCTCTCTGATGTCCTGGTAGGCGGCTAGGGCAGTCAACACCCGACGAACTAAGTTTGCTAGGATGAACCTTCAACGGGCACATCGGATGAGACCTTGACATAATGCTTGTTGTCTTGTGGGTTTTAGAGTACTCTTTAAAAGATCTGGCATCTGGACTTCACCATTCACAGTGCTGAAATGTTTGACCAAATTGTTTGTTGACATCATGGATTGGTAGCAGACGGAGGGATTGATGGTTCACGATGGAGAGTGCCGAAATAGCGTGGGTGATAATTTCATTGGAAAGAAACATTGATCATTGACATGTGTCATGAATGGTCTCTCATCAGGTCTAGAGCTCTCCATATTCTCGACTCCAGTTTAACTCCTACGAGGTATGGGGATGCGACGACTCAACACCTGTACGCGGTGCATCCTACGAACCTCCAGTACTCTTTTGAGTATCTGCAGAGCTAAGATTGAGTCACAATCGGTTGGAGTTGTGGCCACCGTGGCCACAAAACAGAGACAGCCACCACGACAAAGCACAGAATCAACGAAAGATCGAAACCGACTACCAGTGTAGGGAACAGGACCACACCGAGGCGTTCAGTGGAACTGATTGCCTAGTACGATCGATCGGTCGGAGCCCTCTGGGGTAGCGACGCGGAGTTTTTCATTTCGGTTCGAATCTATTCCGTACTACGTGTACGACAAAAGGCGCTCTTTCCTGTGGCTCTTTCGACCATCGGTTCTCTATATATCATACTACCTCTCCCGCCTGTCTTGGTGCGCCCGGCTATATCGACATATACATACCCGAAATCTCGCAGCAGTGTGATCTAAGAAACTATTCCTCCCAAGCCATGTCACCAGAGGAATTTGCAGCACGCCCGACATACCGTTTGCAGCTCGTTGAAGGAGGCATTCTTAATGCTTCGTCAAAGGTAGCTTAGATTGAAAGCTGGACAGGACACCGTCTGTTTGCCGAAGAGTGTCGCTCTGCAGAGTTCATCTTCTGGTACAAATTCGTATTCTAGTACTAGTTTACCTTCCAGTACGAGTTCATGTGTTTGCACGACTCTTTGCTAACAGCAAATAAAAAAGGAGCCCCAATCATTATCCAATCCCCAACTGTCATCCATCCCAACTGTCATCCCTCTCACAAATACCCCACAACCCAATTGCAAACCGTTCACGAACTTGCTCAGTCGATGTATAGGCTTCTTGGGGGGAGGATTTCTCTGGCACAGAGTCGAATATCGTCTCAACTTTGGGAGGCTGGGGCCCGTGACGGCAAGTGACTTTCAGCGAATCATTTGAATTGTAGATATGCTTTCTCTTGGAAGACTTGGGGGCGGGGACGGAAGGCAGGGGCCGCTTGGTGTAGAGGTCGCGGGTAAGTCGGTCGGCAGTCGCATATGTCCGAGACGGGGCGGGAGAGGAAATGATTGTGTCTGCTGGGGTAGATGGTATTACCTCCCAGTCTACGAGGCAGTCGTGGATTTGTGACAATCTACGGTAACGTTAGTTACGTGGGATGTTTTGAGGAGTGTAGTAATTCGCACGTAGCAGGAAGACGGCGATTATGCAGTATTCGCACTATCTCCACTTCTGTTCTGTTGTCTTCGGCGTAAAGCTTGGTGATCAGCAGCAGTAGAAGCCCTGAGCTTCTGCACTACTTCAAATCCGCAACAAAAACAAAACCAACCTCCCGAACGATATCAAACGCCTACCTCAGAATCACTGGAGAAACATCAGCTCCTCGGCCAAAGTCAACCACGCTTTCCAGCTACTTGAAACGCCCTCCCCAGAAAAACAACCACTCAAGAAACATCAGCTCACCGAGGGAAAGAAATACAACCTCTCTAGCTGCATCAACCTCCCTAAGTCGATCCACCTCCCGCAGCTGCCTCAACTCGAAGGGGTTGTGGAGGAGGGACTGCCTTGATCAACCAAACAGCCACGCTGACACTACTAGCAGCAACCCATCTCACACCTATTCCAGCGTCACTATCAACAATTACCCTCACATACCCTACAACGTCCACCTTCTCCCTCCACCTCCTCTAACACTATTCTCGGCCTAACCGCTCCCTGCCTCTGCTAGTCCCACCTCGCTGGCGCTCAACCACACTCTCCAAGCCACTAAGAAACTCTGGTCACTTATCCCATCAATCCCATTTATTCGCGAAGATCGACGCAATCGGCGATGCGCAGCAGGGGCGGATCAAGTAGGAGTGAGCCCGGAACAGATGAGCCCTCGCTGGGGACGATGCTGAAGGCGAGTGGATGCTGGAGAGGGAATAGGCTACGTGCAGACGCCGCTCGTTGTACATCGTCGAAAAGGATTGTGAAATTCCAACATACCAAAGCAGCATCCTCTTGCTTCTGCTTTCTGTAGATTCATAGCCAGAAGGCGCCTGGTCAAGCTCTCTATGCGCTCATGATTTGGCAGCTTGCTTCTTTATCTTACTATATAGCCTATTAAGCTCTATGCTTAAAATATCGTCCTTCCATAGAGGAGAGACGCTCTCGCGCCTTCCACCCCCAAAGAAATCCAGCTTGTCCTCTGTGCCAGTGCCAGTGCCAGTGCCAGTGCCAGTGCCAATCCATCCGGAATGGCGTGCTAATTACGACTTGCGAGAGGAACACATTTGCTACTGCTGTCGCATATCCGCCGGTCCCCCCGAAGGAAATTGAAATCCGTGCTCTGTTATGTCCCTTTGTTGTTTTCTTGTTCGAGTGAATCATCCACTCTCGAGGCGAGACGGGCTAGAAGTCGCCTGGGCAAATCATTGATATGGCGAAGCAGATGCAGACTGATGTAGCATAACAGTCACTGTTATTGAGAAAAGGAAGACCGTGGGAATCGATTTGACCCTGAGAATCGTCTCTCTCGAGGAGGTCGTTTGTCGACGAGCGGGTCATTTATTGTGGAGGTGGATGCCGTAGAAGTAGAGCAGATGGCCAGATTCGGAACGTGAGCAGAAATCGGATGATGTCGACGAGGAGGTTGTGGGAGCACGGCACGAATCAGGGCCTGAGCAGATCAGATGCTGTCGACGAGGATGTTGTGGCAGTGTGGTAAGATATCGGACTGTGGAGCAGAATCGGACGTTTGGACGAGGGGTAGATTGTGGAATCAGAGGTGAAGGCCGGATTCTGAACTGATCCTCAGCCTCTGGCATAGCAAAGGCTGGAATTGAAGCCAGCGGATGAATTGAATTGCAAACTACAGCCAAAAAGGTCACCAGAATCGAGCCAAAATCTGGTCCAAAACAAGCACGAGCCAAAAGGTACCAAGGTGTCTGATTGGTCAATCCAAAACCTGCTGCCACCTTTTTTCGGTTTTCGGATAAAAGAGAAGATATGGTCACGTGACTTCGCCCAACTTCACAACTCCAACTCCGCTCCGCGAGAACAAACGCTTCAAATTATACGGCCAAACCATCAGCTAATTGGATGCTGACATCGCCGTTAGATAACCTGGATTCAGAGGTATTGTTAGATACCGAGTAATCGCTATGACACCTGTTAAAAGTCGATGGTGAGTATTCAACC